>JAUJYZ010000408.1:405000-407500 GCA_033675265.1 Actinostola sp. cb2023
TTGGCTACTGAATACAGCTAGGTTCGACTAAGCCATTCCCCGAGGTTGGCCACTGAATACAGCTAGGTTCGACTAAGCCATTCCCCGAGGTTGGCCACTGAATACAGCTAGGCTCGACTAAGCCATTCCCCGAGGTTGGCCACTGAATACAGCTAGGTTCGACTAAGCCATTCCCCGAGGTTGGCCGCTGAATACAGCTAGGTTCGACTAAGCCATTCCCTGAGGTTGGCCACTGAATACAGCTAGGTTCGACTAAGCCATTCCCCGAGGTTGGCCACTGAATACAGCTAGGTTCGACTAAAAAAAGAATAGAAAAAAGGAAAAAAAGAGAAAAAAGGTTCGTCTAAAATACTCGTTCCCAGGCTCTCCCCTAAAGGAAGAGAGAAGTGCCTGAGAACGAGGTTGGTTATTGACTGCATCTAAACTATTATGTTCATTCAAGTCCTCGAGACATAAGTCAATATGTTTCCTGTTGTTCTTGTTTTTGAAAGGTTGTAATAACTAGTTGAATCACGTGGTTAAAGTGTCGTCATGGTAACAGTTGCTTCGTTAGTCACGTGATGGTCGTTAGTCACGTGATGCCGGTACAAAGACGTTAGAGTATACTGCATTATGAAATACCTCAAGCAGTGATATAGTTTCACCAGACGGGATGCTCTGTGGGAAGGAGAGAGAATCCATAACGACAGATAATACTTGATAAACCTGGAAGAAGCAAAAAAAATTTAATGACAATATTTTGAATGAATAATAAAACAATTATTGAATAGGCGTGGGTGTTTATCATCTGCATCATACACTGCTTGGTCTGCATGCATAATTCTTCATTTAGAATAGAGCAAAGATATAACGCGAGTTCGGCTAGAGTTCTATGAACTATTTCCCCATGGGCTGCACGCTCTCGTCAACTTCCAACTTCCTCGTCTGATCGCGCGCGCGCTGTTCGAAATAACGCGCGTGCTCATTGGCTAAAATTGCTATGAACTATTTCCCCATGGGCTGCACGTTCTCTAGATGCCATATTATAAACATACTCGGCCTCATCCAATAATTGTTTAATATAAGTAAACAAACAAACATACACACAAGGTAGAATACAATGGTTACCTGCCCCAGGCAGTCCAAATGCTGCTCTCTCTCCACGGCCATTCCCAGTACTGCAGCAGCGATTTGCTTTACATCTTCCACACTGAACAGCGTATTGTCTTCACCATCTTCCACACTGAACAGCTTCTTGTCTTTACCATCTTCCAAACTGTCGTTACCCTCTTTCATTACGTTACTGTGTACCAGAAAGGGCTTGCGTGACGTTGGGTGATAGCGTGACAGATTTGTATTCAAGTATTGCAACGTGATCAGGCGAATTTCGTAATCACGTGACGCAAGAAGACAACGAATAACATGGCAAAGATTCATGGGTAAACTGCTAGAATCATTCGGCATCTTAGAATACCCATCATGCTCTGCACTCTTCGATGATGAACCGGAAGTAGAATTTGGACATATCCTCACGCTCGATCTCTGTTCACTAGTCTTGGTATCATCTTCAGTGCCAGGTTTCCCATGCTGCTTTGCGGTAGTCAATAAGATTCGTGCACAGGCCTCTTTGACGAGTGTTTGACCAATGGGTACGAGGGGCCTGGGACCATCATCTGTAGTGATTTCATCTAATGCATTCTGGGTAATGACTCTCCTCATGTCAAAGACTTCGTTGTCTGGTGCAAGGTTATCGTGTTCGCGATTTTGCTCTGAAGATCATTAAAATGAGCAAAAGGTAAACAACTTTACGATTATTTTGAAACGTTGCTGCAGCTCAAGATTGCTATACTTTTCTGTTCTGTTGATATTTGTAAACATTTTGCAATGAATCTCTACGACTTGAGATTGTCATGTAAACTTTTGTCATATATTTACTGTTAAAATTCCCTCTAAAAATCATCAAACATCATCATCATATTATTATTACAGAACGAGAAAGTGAGAGAGCAAGAAAATAAAAGCAAAGGATTGGAAAAGAATGAAAGAGCATGAAATAGAAAAATAAGTGAAGAAAATAAAATAGAAGAGAAAAGAGAAAAGTAACGAAATCAATGTTATACCTTTGACTTCCAAATAAGGATAAATAAGCAGGTTTAACGCGATGTCCAAATACACTGCGCGAGTCACATCACAAGGGTTCGACCTGTTAGATAACAATAGTTCTAGAACCGTGCAATGACAATGTAAGACAAATTCAAACAGTACTTTTAGTCATAGCTTAGTTCGAACCTTGACGCAATCCAGTGGACTAGTTCGAGCAGGGGGAGCACTTTACTAGTTACCAGGCTCTTGACGAGATCGGACGGGGTGGACTGGACCAGATGTTCTTTGACGAGGTGTTGGATCTGGTGAAAGACATTCATTGAAAACTATCGTTCTGTACGTGCACTACAGTGGCGGATCCAGGGGAAGGGTCTGGGGGGGGGGGGGGGGGGGGGGGGGTGTTGGGGAGGGTCCCCCT
>JAUJYZ010000408.1:410000-575080 GCA_033675265.1 Actinostola sp. cb2023
TAGTTACGGTACGGTTCGTGACGCGCGGTGACAGTGCCGTATTCCAAGCATTCTGATTGGTTGAGTAATGATTTTGCGCGCTGCTTGAATAGATGTCTTCGATTCCGTACCGTAACCGTAACTCCGTGCCGTAGGTTTCCCACTCATACGGAAACGACTCTGTATCTTACATGACGTCAAAACGTCAGTGGTAAGAGCAAGAAAGTGCGCAATGAGACGTAGTCGTCGAAAAGGGAGAAAAGAAGCGACGACAACGATGCACGGATCCTACATTGTTGGGTTGACACATTTCATTGTTCTCTCTCATCCCAAATGACGTCATTATCGTTATATTCCCAACCATTGGTCTGCATTAGATTTACATTCACATATGCTGATTATGCAGGGAAAATGCATTGAGCGCAAAGGCGCGCGAAGCCTGTTTAAACATTGTTATTACCGTATGACGTAAGGGACAAAAGCAGCCATGTTAAGGGTGGAGTCAGCACCATCCAAGGTAGAGGGGTACAGCCTTGACAGTAGGACCAGCACTGGGTACAGGCTTGGATGAAGGTCAAGGTCTGAATACCTTAGAAACAACATTTCTACTTAATAAACCAATAATTGAACTATTAATTGCATCATATCATTTCCAGTCCAACTGAGTAACCTCAATGATCACAATTTCGGTCCCACAGCATGAATGTGCTGGAAAACAACAACAACAACTTTATTTATATCGCGCAAAACCCATTAATTGATCCAAAGCGCTTTACAAGACTAAACGATGAAATATAACTAAATAATTAATAATATATTAATTAATAAATGGAATTTTGTTCCGGTGATGAAATATATATATTTAAAAGTATGAATACAAGACCAAACAGCACGTCCAAGGATTTAACCTCTTCCGCAGGCAACTCTTTATTCGGAAAAATCGGGAAATTTTTAAAAATTGGGCTTCCTGTGGCAAAAATAAGAAATTTCTCCACCTTCGTCCTAGTCTCTTTCCCGCCTAATTGTAGCAACAGGAAGCCCAAATTTTTCAATTTTTTCGATTTTTCCAAATAAAGAGTTGCCTGCTAGGATTAACGTTCATTCGTTGGGAAAGCGCAGCCTGGGGAAAGCGCTCTCCACTCCTTGGAGAACCGGGGTGTGGGTATTTCTTATTATTATATTATTATTATTATTTCTAGTTGGTATGAAAACACATTCTTAGAATATCTAGAGCGCAAGTGAAACGTTTCTGGTATTTCTGCTCTCACTCACTTGTCGATGGCTTCGGTGGATTGTCGAAGTTGGTCCAAGAGAAAGAAATGTAACTCAGGAAAACGAGTGAAGAATTCTCTTCCGGTCATACTGGGAACAGAAAAGAACATGATTGTTACCTTGGATGGGAAGGGAGGGGAGAATTTCGCGTCTTTGTACATAAAATAATTTTATGATTTTTCAGTCAAATACTGATTATTCTACCTTGCGAAGGTGTGTTATAACGAAAGGATGGTACAAGAGAATCTTTTTATTGTCATCAACGTTCAACTATCCAACTACCCAACTAATACCCAACTAATATACATACATACATATTTCCCTATCCAACTAATACCCAACTACCCAACTAATATACATACATACATATATCCCTATCCAATTAATATCCAACTACCCAACTAATATACATACATACATATATCCCTATCCAACTAATACCCAACTACCCAACTAATATACATACATACATATATCCCTATCCAACTAATACCCAACTACCCAACTAATATACATACATACATATATCCCTATCCAACTAATACCCAACTACCCAACTAATATACATACATACATATATCCATATCCAACTAATACCCAACTACCCAACTAATATACATACATACATATATCCCTATCCAATTAATACCCAACTACCCAACTAATATACATACATACATATATCCCTATCCAATTAATACCCAACTACCCAACTAATATACATACATACATATATCCCTATCCAACTAATACCCAACTACCCAACTAATATACATACATACATATATCCATATCCAACTAATACCCAACTGCCCAACTAATATACATACATACATATATCCCTATCCAATAATACCCAACTACCCAACTAATATACATACATACATATATCCCTATCCAACTAATACCCAACTACCCAACTAATATACATACATACATATATCCCTATCCAACTAATACCCAACTACCCAACTAATATACATACATACATATATCCATATCCAACTAATACCCAACTACCCAACTAATATACATACATACATATATCCCTATCCAATTAATACCCAACTACCCAACTAATATACATACATACATATATCCCTATCCAATTAATACCCAACTACCCAACTAATATACATACATACATATATCCCTATCCAACTAATACCCAACTACCCAACTAATATACATACATACATATATCCATATCCAACTAATACCCAACTGCCCAACTAATATACATACATACATATATCCCTATCCAACTAATACCCAACTACCCAACTAATATACATACATACATATATCCCTATCCAACTAATACCCAACTACCCAACTAATATACATACATACATATATCCCTATCCAACTAATACCCAACTACCCAACTAATATACATACATACATATATCCCTATCCAATTAATATCCAAGTAACAAGCACATCTGAGCTTCCACTATTGATGTGAAACGACCGTGGGAAATTCTCGTACTCAAGTGTTTTGTTGTTCACAGAATGTGGCTCTAGATGCACTAGATTAGATGCACTAGCTAGATTAGATGTCATAGATTAATGATGGTGTTTAGAATGTGGCTCTAGATGCACTAGCTAGATTAGATGTCATAGATTAATGATGGTGTTTAGAATGTGGCTCTAGATGCACTAGCTAGATTAGATGTCATAGATTAATGATGGTGTTTAGAATGTGGCTCTAGATGCACTAGCTAGATTAGATGTCATAGATTAATGATGGTGTTTAGAATGTGGCTCTAGATGCACTAGCTAGATTAGATGTCATAGATTAATGATGGTGTTTAGAATGTGGCTCTAGATGCACTAGCTAGATTAGATGTCATAGATTAATGATAGTGTTTAGAATGTGGCTCTAGATGCACTAGCTAGATTAGATGTCATAGATTAATGATGGTGTTTAGGCTTGCGTGACAAAAAAGATACCATATAAAGTAATCGCCTGTAATACAAAACTCTCACTAGTCCCAGTTCTCGCACTGTCAGTCCAGGAACGCCTGGTAAAGAAGGGCACAATGGTAACATTCCCATTGCTAAAGGTACGATTACAAGTAAATATATATCTAATTTAGATTTATCGCCCACCAGTTTCGTCTGGAATGCTCGTCCTTGGATTTCTTCACACCAAAGATCCTGGTCATCAAAGCACTGAACAGCAGAGTCGACGAGTTGCGTACCTGTTGAGTGACGAGAAAGGCATTGACCAGCAGTCTTACGAGGAAAGTTTATTATTATTATTATTCAGTATTATTATTATTATTATTATGAAAGTTAACAGAGAACATGGCAACGTCAGGCGACTTCTCTTTGGGTTACCTGTGCCAGGGTATGCAGAGAGAGGACTTGAACCGAAGCACAATTACCTTCATTAAAGTGCCTCTCAGCCTTACTTTTTTGATTTTGGAAATATTGGGGTGGTTCAGTGATTAGAGCTTCGTATTACTACTGAGTTGTAGGTTATAATCACGATATGCTAATTTGTTGACATCATCGGGGGGGGGGGGGGGGGGGGGGGGGCATTTGCCATAATTTCAGTATTAAATCATTTTCATGAGAAATTGTAGACCGACAGGCACAACATTTCACGCTATATTGCTAGTGTAGTACAATACCATCCTATACTTCTATACTGAATAGTGCGTGCAATAAACTACGGAGATAGACGATCTTAAAACGTGTGATTGTTTCTAATATCGCGCGCAATGTTGCACCGTGTGTCCTTACACTGCTACATACCGCCCAGCTATCAGACAGAAAACCGCTGATTGCCACCTTGAGCCCGCGAGCAACGAAAGGAAAAACGTCTTCTCCCAAATGCGTGTCACGGAACAGCGCACGAAGAACGTTACGAGCGTGAACCTGGGGTAGCGTCGAGTCCTTGGGTATTTCCTTATCGATTGGCAGACTAGCTACAGATATGAGCTCTGCCATCAGGCGCTTAAAACATGATTTCCCTGATGCCACGGGTTCAGTGGTTACGATGGCCTGGACGTAGAAAGGGACACCAGCACTGCGCCGTGTACCACATAGGACATCAGTCGGCACACACTCTGCGATATCCGATATCAACGAGTCTAGCCACTGTTGCGGTAACTGGCGTAGGGTAGCATCATCACACGTCCACAGCGTACTGCACAGCTTCACGAAGCCGTTGTAAGCCAACTCAAAGGCTCCATGGTGTTTTGAAGTGAGGAGAACAGTGGTGAAGAAATCTCCGACACGACGGACTTGTTCTGAGGTCAATAACCCAGTCGTATCTTTCCCTATGGGAGCATTCTGGACCGTGTCTCCCAGTAGCAGCGCCACTTCTTTCATGGTCCTCCAACAGCACGTCAATAACACTTGCGATGACGCATTGAACACTTGACTATCGTCACCCTCTGGATCTAAGTCGTCTTCGCAGTCGTCAATCACGTGACCGTAGTCGCATTCAATCACGTGACCTTCAGGTGAGCTACTGGTAACTACAGGAGAGACGAGGATCGCAATGTGGATACACTCGTCCAGGAGACTGGACACCAGCTGTTGCCAGGACGAATCGCTTGAAAATTGCCTGCAATGAAAACATATCACGTGACCTTTAGGGTACAGACATTCGTTTTATCTTTCAGAAGGCATGTGAATACTTGTACAGTGAACTCTCGGACACCTCGCTAAGCCGAACACCTCGCTAAGCGGGTCACCTCGCTAAGCCGAACACCTCGCTAAGCTGAACACCTCGCAAAGCTGAACACCTCGCTAAGCTGAACACCTCGCTAAGCGGGACAGTAGAATATGTAGAACTTGTCCCTAAGACCGCAGACAGTCAAGAGAGAAGGTAACTACAGTCAAACCTCTTCTAAACGACCACCTCACTACAACGGCCACCTCACTACAACGACCACCTCACTACAACGACCACCTCACTACAACGACCACCTCACTACAACGACCACCTCACTACAAACTCACTACAACGACCACACTACACCGACCACTACAACGACCACCTCACTACAACGACCACCTCACTACAACGACCACCTCACTACAACGACCACCTCACTACAACGACCACCTCACTACAACGACCACCTCACTACAACGACCACCTCACTACAACGACCACCTCACTACAACGACCACCCTCACTACAACGACCACCTCACTACAACGACCACCTCACTACACCACGACCACCTCACTACAACGACCACCTCACTCACTACAACGACCACCTCACTACAACGACCACAACGACCACCTACTACAACGACCACCTCACTACAACGACCACCTCACTACAACGACCACCTCACTACAACGACCACCTCACTACAACGACCACCTCACTACAACGACCACCTCACTACAACGACCACCTCACTACAACGACCACCTCACAACCACGACCACCTCACTACAACGACCACCTCACTACAATGACCACCTCACTACAACGGCCAGTATTTCGTTCCAGCCAGGCCTTTACAACCTCCCCACTTCTATACAACGGCCACAAAATGTTGTCCCGATGCGGCCGTTGTGAAGAGGTTTAACTGTACAACAATAAAATACATGTGTTATGCGTTGTGCATACATCTATTTTCCGTAGAGCATTGCAATCCCAGGTTTTCACTGGCGACGCAAGCACAACAAGCACAAGAATTAAGCACAAAGGTCTTTACATAACACACGCACCTTTGCTCACGCTTATGCTTACACCATTCAACAACAACTCAACAACACAGAAAGACTGTCCGTACCTTAGTGGTAGGTGACACAGCATCGCTCGTAAACAATAAACCAACCCATGCATAGGTGCTTGAGACGCTGCTTGGTTGAGGCTTAGTTCAGCTACCGCGCTCTGCGTCTTCAGAGTTTCCAGTAGATAGCATAGTACTCTGAAAACCTGCGACTCCGCTCCAGGCTCCTCCTGGCACAAAGTGTTTCTTTTATGTGGTGTCTTGGGTGTTTGATAAAGACTGAGAGAGCACTTCTCTACCAGTAGTTTTAACGTAACACTCGCTGTCGATGCGTCTACGGCTTTTGGGCTTGACAGTAAGCTATCGATTCTGTGGTACCACAGTTGGAGTGTGTAGGGAGTCTTAAATGTAATAAAACGAAACAAAACCAATATTATTAGTACTAACATTTAAAAATGGTTACAAAGAATTGCTGGTTTACAATCGATCCCTGAGATTCAAAATACAAATACACAGAGGCCATGTTGGTGGTGCAAACAAGAGAAGCTAATGAGGAATGTTTTGCGATCGGGCACCAATATGGCCGCCATGACGTCACGTGCAAACCAGCAATTACGAAGCAGTACCGTTCTAAAGGCACTGCTAGGTGAACTAGAATGGTGAATAGGACTGGCATCGATCGCTTGGTCAGTAGTAGTTTACTGAACGCAAACATATGCAAAATAATGGATGGCGTAGCAACTAGGACCTACATAGGACTCACCATAATTTAGGGTGGAGGTGTGCCGTCCTCAGAAAGTCGATTTTAATACACTGACTTATCATCCTTTTTAAATGCAAATTGTTGAATTTGTTACCCTATTTCATTGCTGGAAGACTAGAATACCTATACCCGGCACTTCCACTATGGGAGTGCCTCTTGGGCCCTGTCTTAATCAATTCCCAGTGTCATATAACTGTAGTCCAATCACTTTATTTCTTCACTTACTTACCTGGAAAGGAAGGATATTCGCTGGACATGTAGCCAGCAGCTCATAGGCTAAGACCTTATTGACGTCATAGCTGTCACTCAAACATTCCACCAATACCGTGACGTTGGTAGTAGTCATGACGTCATGGAATAGGAATGGCTCGCGCTTTGTCCCTTCAAGAAAACCAATAAAAAATACTTGATTTCCAGAAGCACACACAAATTAAAAGGAAAGCACAGGCAGCCCAACCATTGAGAAAAATATAAAGACATTGTGTCTCTTTGATGGGCTTCCTGTGGTAGTGTGCAGAGTATATATTGGGTGGGCTCCCTGTGGTACAGTGCACAGAATCACCTGCATTCGTGTTCACTGGAGTATTGTAACAAGTGAACAATCTACAGTACCACAGGGAGCCCAATACAACATATTATCCTGCGCACTCTACCACAGGAAGCCCATCCAACAAAAACAATGCACGCTTTTTCTGTCTGTGGGAAAGCTAACTAAATGCTTGTAGTAACCGGTAATGGACATGCATGAGTCTTTGGATGTCTGCCTTTTACGCTGCTCATTGAATGGACAATATTTGTGTATTGTGATTGACATTGCTGGTTTGCAATCAATCCCTGGAGATTTAAAGTCCAAAGACGCAGAGGCCATGTTGGTGGTACAAACAAGAGAGGCTAATGAGGAATGTTACTGGGAACCAACATGGCCGCCATGACGTCACACGTGCATCTCACCTTTTCTGTCGTCAACAAAGATTGAACTTAAAAGTTTCAGAAAGTGAAGTGCTGAAGTACGACGTGCAAACGAGGCTCCAGGGAAGAGTGATGCGAAGAGAAGTTCGCTGAACCAGACAAGAAATTCCTGTTGGAAAATGAAATAGTTTGGACATGAACAAATGCATACAAAGAGTTGAATAAAATAAAAATAGAATGAAATTTCACACCTGGCAGGATTTGAGTCGATGGGTGTGTATCTCAGCGTCCTTTGATCTGCCTAGCTTCTTGGCTGATATTCGAAGACTTTCTTTCATTCTCAATAATAACTGTTATTTGAATACAGACTGACATTAAAAAACTCATCATAATTATATGTGACAACGATGATAGATGATGTGATGGTTAATATGACATTAGAGGTGAAGATGATGATGATGTTCATGATAATATTGGTGGTGATGTTGGTGGTGGTGGTGATGATGAAGATGTTGTGGTGATGATGACAATGGTGGTGGTGGTGGTGGTATTGATGACAATGGTGGTGGTGGTGATGTTGTTGTTGGTGGTGACGATGAAGATGTTGTGGTGATGATGACAATGGTGGTGGTGATGATGATGACAATGGTGGTGGTGGTGGTGGTATTGATGACAATGGTGGTGATGATGATGACAATGATGGTGGTGATGATGATGACAATGGTGGTGGTGGTGGTGGTGGTGGTATTGATGACAATGGTGGTGGTGGTGATGATGATGACAATGATGGTGGTGGTGATGATGATGACAATGGTGGTGGTGGTGGTGATGATGATGATTTTAGCACTTGGTGTTAGTGCTGGTGACAGTGATGGATTAATTCTAGAACCATGGAAATCACAAAAATCATAAAATCACAGACCTTTTTCAGATGGGTAGAGCACTGTTGTCTGAACGACGGTGATTGGTTGTTTAAGTTGAGTGGGAGAAACACTTTAAGTAATGCCAAGTCTGTCACACTAATGGGTTCTGTGGTACGAGGTGTGTCACACAACAGTCCCAAAGCATCTAATCGTGTCTGTAATAATACAAGGAAGTATTACTGAGGGAGGGGTAAGGTTAATAATAATAATAATAATAATAATAATAATAATTTAATTCTTGAAAAAAAAAGCGCATTACATATAAATCTCAATGCTCTTTACAAGTGAGTAAGAAAATATAGAAAATAAAAATAAAAATATATATAGAAATATATTAATCATCCATGCAGCCGGCTGATGGATTATGAAGGGACACTGTAGTTCAACTTGGCCTAGTGGGAGCCATATACCAGGGACCGCGGAGGGGGGGGGGGGGGGGGGGGGGGGGGGGGGGATAAAAAGGGTTGTCACAATACGTTGTTGTCTGATATATACTAGTCTACTACTATATCCTCCCCCCCCCCCTCACACTTTCAAGGGTGTTCCGCGCAGTCCCTGTATACAGGTACACTGTGATGCCGTCTGACTACGGAGCACAGCTCAAATCGAAATATTGTTTGTTTTGACAGACGAAAAACCGGGAGTACCGGGAGAAAAACTTTTGAATTAAGGTAGAGAATGATCTGAGAAACTCTACTCGCATCTAAAGCACCCGGTCATGGAATTGAACCAGGCACTGCAGTGGTGAGAGGTGAGTGCTCAAACCACTCGACCACAGTTCAACACAAGGCTTTGCATGGCACGTCACACACCGACTACATGTATCTGTGCTACAGTAAGTTTATCTCCCAATGAAGTTGACAAGAGGTTTACATGTCACGGTAGACAACTTACTTGTTCCTCAATGTGACACAGTGCTTTCTTTAACCAATCAACAGGGACCACTCCTCCCCAGTTCTCCTCCTCTTGCAAGCCCGAATCATCATCATCATTCACTTTGACTAGACCCAGGGTTCTTGCTGTCTTTAGACACGTGATTAAAATTTCAATATTTTTATCTGCGAATACAAAACCAATATATAGTTATACTGGTCAGTGGAGGAAGGAAACAGGCCTCTTTTGCAGGCATTTTAGTGTTGTTCCAAAATGGATGCGGGGAACTGGGGGTAACTGTACTGGTAATCTACGAAAAGGAGCAAAATGGAAAATTTGTGAATCTGAATCAGTAAACTCACATCTACAAATTGTCCGGCTTATTGCCACACATGAAGTAAAAAACAGCTTAATTGAATTCTCAGTTTGAAAACCAAGCCACACTAGTGGTCATTCTTTCCCCTTCCCCTCCCCCTGAAGAAACTAGTCACGATATGCCATTCTTACCGTGTTGGTTTTGTAGATTGCTAACAATGAACTGTAAACTTTTTGGGTGACATTTCAACAGCTTGGAGAGAGTTTGCTATGAAGAAAATAAGATCCCTGACAAAGTGAAACAATCCAGATAAAAGAAAAATACATGTGCTTCATTACTTTAATTTGGTAATATCGCTACAACATGTATTTGTGCAACATGACAAATTATTTTCCGCAGGCAACCACTTTTTATTATTTGGTCTACCTGTGGCAATTAAGGAGGAGGACTAGTGCATAAACAGAAGGCCTAGTCCTTCTCTTCTTTAACACCGGAAGCCCAAAGGGAAGAATATTGAAGTGTGAAAACTGCTTTACCTCGATAAGAACACTGTTTTGAACACTTCCTTGATGATGTATTAGGTTAATGATAGGTACAATCCACGTCTGAGAGAAGAAATTATTGCATTTTAGTACTGTCACTGTAATTCATGGTCCACGTATCTGTAAACACCCTTCTTACAGAGCACTCACTGAGAGAGGGAGGATATGGTGCAATGTCCACAGGAACACCAATGATATTCAATTTGCTTTTTACAACAATTTAACCTGTCAAAGCGGGCTTCAAGTTTTACTGAAAACAATAGGGTAGAAAAAGATTGTGTGACAAGTCATGCTGTCGTAAGCACTGTGTGTCTGTACTCTTATTGACAAACCAGCCAATCAGATTGTGAGATTACTCTCAAGTGTTGTAAAAATAACATACCTTTAGCCAGACAGACATATCTTCTCCAGCTACAAGGATTTCCTGTTTATGGGTTCTACTTATGACATTAACAAAGTCAATCACCTGTAGATAAACAAGTAAAACTGCATCAGATGATGACTGACTGTATGTTAAATGTAACTAATAAATGTAATGTGTCGTCTTGATCTATCATTTTGACTTGATGAAGTTTCTCAGACTTTCATGAGTCTGGAGAAAACAAATAAATATGTTTATTGACTTGTGATTGGTCCAGAAGGACAAAGAAAGTGATATCATTTCATGAGATGGCATTTTTTAGCTTTTGATTGGTCCAATGATAAGTACAATAGATAATAGATTATGATAGATAGATAGATAAGAAAATAGATAATAATAATAACTGTACAGTATTTCTGTGTCAAATAGCTTACAATAGACTAAACTAATTCAGGACACCTATCTACACTAGATATAAATAATTTCCCACTCCCAATAAAATTATGATTTCCTGTCTTCATTTCACTGTCCCAGGGCAGATCCAAGATTTGTATGAAAGGGGAGGGGGCAGTGGGCTGACTTGTTCCCAACCAGTAGTTAGGTGTCACCTTGGTCAAATGTTTATTACATGCAAAGGAGACATTTCCTTAGTTTAGTATCACATTCTGCCTCAGTTAAAGTCGTTTTCGTATGAGTGGGAAACCTATGGCACAAAGTTACCGTCACGGTACGGAATCGAAGACATTCTATTCAACCAATCACAGTGCACATTGCTCAACCAATCAGAATGCTTGGATACGGCAAGGTTACTGCACAGCATGATTCAACCATATCGTAACTACTTCCCACTCATGCGAAAATGACTCTATTGTCATTAATGAAATATTGATGCATAACTCCAATCAGGACAGCTCTGGCAAGAAGTTGTGAAGTAAGGTTAGGGTGAGAAACAACCCTGGCTGGACATTGAGCTGTGTTAGTCCATTTTGGACTTCTTGCTCAACTCAATCAAGTAAGCATTGTTTCCATTTTATATGAAAGTACAACAGCTTATTATCAAAGAAACATACCGCAACAAGTACATTTACATGTGAGAATTGCCATTTATGACATCTCGGCAGAATATACAATACATCTTTAATAGCCCACTTTCGATACCTGCTCTACTTGTCATACACAAAGGTTTCAGTGCGAGGCTCCCGGGAATAATTAAATGTATTCTTTTACCTTTTCACAAATCAGTGAGCAATTACATGATTGTTGCCCTGGAGCCTCGCTCTGAAAACCATTGTATGCAACTAGTGAAGCATATATCGAATGTCGGATATTGACTTTTGAATCCCTAGATCTACCACAGATATTAGAATGAGGTTTTATAGTACACAACTTACATGTGGAGCAGTTATTGGATCCTTCAATACTCCCATGACCTGGGCTGGAATACAAGGATGCCATCCCAGCAAGCACTTCGCCCCCATAATCGACGCCAGACAGCAGAGAGGTCCATAAATCCCTCGTCTGTGCCAGCCCACCTCCAGAAGTTTCCCAGTTAAGTTCTTGAGAAAATTGTCACTTGAAGGTTCTGCAAAAGTTTTATTACAATTTTTATGAGGTATATTGTAGGAGTAAATGAATGACAAAGAACAAGTGTAACTCCCCAGGGGAGAGGGGGTTGTTCGTTTGTATTCATGTGTTCTTAGGCAACATGTAGCTAGGTTACAGTACAGATCAGGGTTTCTTAACAAGTATCAAATTCTTATTTCATTGAGCATCTACTACGACTTTACATATCATTATAAAATAACTATGATATAACACACACTCGGATTGGCCAAAGAGGAGGACATGGGGGGTCTCGAACACCGCGAAAAAAATCCGAAATCACCGCATCACCGCACGAAAAGTCAACGAAACACCGACACCGCAATAGTTTAAGAGTCACGTGATTTACATAGCTTTTATTGAAAAAATACATGCCCGTTATTAATATTTATGACATTTATATACATGTTAAAAATAGCAAATGACGACATGAATTTTAATCAAATGGTCCAATACTTTGACATTTATCTTGAATCAGAAACCGCAACACTGCAATCAATCTGATCGTTTCACCGGACACCGCACGTTTAATAACGTAAACACCGTACATCGCAAGGTTTGACATCACCGCAATACCGCCATTTGGCAGTTGCAATCACCGTAATACCGCACGAAAAAACAGCCAACACCGCAACACCGCAAACCCCCATGTCCCCCTCGCCAAAGGATGTGTATACCACATGCTCTTTTTTAACGAACAACATTGAAAACTCTTCTTAAAGTCATCATAATTTTATTGTATTTTATAAAAGAAATGCACATATATAGCACATGCGCACATCTATTTCTTCACAAAATTTCACCAACCTTGGCCTGACGCAGCCACGTGCATGCTGACAACGTGTTCAAAGATGGCTTTCGTTTGGTAACGGACTATCTACATGTATGACAAAAAAATATGGTGTCATATTGGATGGTTATGGTGGAATCGAGCGCTCAACCTAAATACAATCCAAAATGTCTTCCATACATACTTCAATGGGGTGATCCCAGTGATCCCATACGAACGACAAGAGTTTTTGAGGAATGACAGCAGAACCAACACCTTGTGCTGAGAGAGATGGTGGAGCATTGTCGAGCATGATGGCATTCCTGCAAGAAGGGGTTCAGAGTTTCTTATAGCTTTCGATCTCCATGGCAACCCCTTTGTTTCTCCTATTTCTGTGTTTGGGATACCTGTGCTGAAGAACTAATGAGAGGAGACTGGCACCAGTCTCTCCTCTTCACTCCTCCCTAGTCTTCTGCTTTGTTTTGTTACACAGGAACCCCAAATACAGTTACCTGTAGAGGGGGCTATTTTTTGATAACAATATTTTCTTCCATTTATTTTTCAATTTTGACATTTATAACAAATTCATTTATTAATGTGTATGCTTGTACTCAAAAGTTTAATATATAGACTACATGTACATTATGTACCTTGCTTGCTCAGCCCACAGTGTAAGAACTTTGAATGCTGTCAGGCATGAAAATGGCTCTTTTAAACTAGAAACAGAAAAGCAGCAAGTCAACAGTTTTAATTAACAAACATAGTTAAGTACATTGTACACATATATCTATCTGTTATTCTCAATGGGTTTCCTGTGGTATTGGCCACTGTTTACTAGGAGAGGGACTGGGATCAACAGAGCCACAGGAAGCCCAGAGCAGAAGGACTGAAGGAAGATTGATCTTTTCATGCTCAGACTTAGACTTTTGAAGAATTATTGCAACTATAGTCCAGTCATTTTATGAAAAAAAGTAGGTCAACCTGCCACTAATTGCAACAGAAGGTTTTTCTGCATTATATAGTCCGGAATACCGTCTAGAATAACATACTAAAAGTCTCCCAAAATCTACGCACGGGAACATCCTCAAAATCGACTTTATTTGAGGCCCAGTATTTCATTGACATGAAAACGAGGCTCTGAACCGGAAGTTGTTTTATTATGCCTTTGAATGGCTTGTATTTGCCTGAAAGCACCTGTAATTGTGATTGAGGTATAGTGCCTAAGTAAGCTGACAGGGAAACATGCAGGAGGGGGTGCTGACAAGAAAGGGGGGTGGTAGTGACAAGGTGCGGCACGTGTATAAGCTAGCTACTTATATAAAATGTGTTATGTAATATATCAACAACGAGTGTGAAACACGAAGCACAAGTTTTTGATATTGCTTCTCAAACTCATTAATAATGAATGATTATCTGAATTGTTCTTGAGTCTCCTGAGAAAAGAACATAACAATTGCTTTTGTGTCTTGGCCTAATGAGTCACCTCGCAAGTATTATGTTTGTTAAAAAGAGCTTCACAATCGAACAAGCAGTCAGGTAGTCTAATGGATAAGTAGTGAGCGTAATGTGCGAGGGGTCACTGATTCAACTCTGGTTGATGATTTATCACTAGATTTTTTTCATGATAAGCAAGAGGTAGTAAGTCTACTAAGTTAAAGGTAAGTAACATAATGGTAAATATACAATCATTTCAGTGTCTTGATCAGTGTCTTGATCAGTTCTTCCTCCGGTATCAAGATACATCCACCTGACTCGAATCGTGAGAGCTGATTGGTTATTGAGCTAATGAATTATTAAGAGTGGATGCCAGTAAGGATCGAGACTAATTCTTCAACTCAAAAAATTCGAATTTAATTTTCTTTCACCATATCATTCCTTTCGATGACCTATTTTAGGGAAAAATACTAAAAAGTTCCAGCGATTTTTATTTTAGGAGAAATTTCCAGTTTTTAAAAACCCGTCTGTCGACCGAAAATTTTCGGCTAAATAATAAGCCAAATTTGAACACAGTCGGTGTATGTTCACCTCTAGCTCTACAACAATGACATTCAGTACACTGAATAAACGTTTCTTGGTCTTTTCTACTGGATAATTTATTTTTCTGTAACTTCTGAGTTGTTTTTCAAATTTGGTTTTAAAAAAGTATACTGAGCGCCATGAACGGAACGTTGAAATATAGGCAATGTTTGAGATACGAAAAAGGAATCTGGTACATCAATTTTTGAAGAAAACGCCATGTCCCAGGAAAGCTTCACGTTTGCTCTTTCAGTTTAGAAAGTTTCCAGCTTGGGAATTCAATGTAGCATTTTTGAGAAATAAAACTATTAGGCTTGGGACTGCCAAAATTAGCATAATTTTCGTCCTGTGGCGGACATTTTTGTCGTTAAAACACAAAACTTAATTCCAAAACACGACTATCTTGCACTTTTAGTTGATCGCTGCCAACTGATAACAATTTTGGAGTTAATAAGAGTTATTTTCAACCATATTTGAGCTATTTCAGCCACATAAGCTCCTAAAATAGTGACAATTAGCATATTCATTGATCAAATATAAACACCGTTTCCGAAAATTGTGGTTCTTCACTCTAAAATGCTTAGAGTTTGCTCCAAATAAGATTTACAAACAATTGCACTGATTTGTAGTTCAAACTGGCGCTTTATCATGAAGAGTTCGGATACTTTGACACGATGCTCCACTTTGTTGACAAGCCAATTATGTAACGCAATGTAGCTGCTGCAAGTCACGCTACTGCCCTTCGAATAAAAATGTTTGCGGCATGAAATAATAGTTTTAATCATAAAATATAATACTAAACAGAATTCATACTTGCTTGAATGGGTGGAATTTCGTATAAACGTTGTTTAAACAAAATTCGTATTTTGCTGTTATCTGATCGACCATCTATGCTATTTTAACTTTTGCGAGAGTTATTTACGACTATCGAAACACAAACATTGTTGAAAATCATTCCTATTGACTCGAACATTGTTTTCCATCAGCAGCAATCAACTAAAAATGCAAGATAGCCGTGTTTTTGGCGTTAGGTTTTTGCAGGTTTTAACGACAAAAATGTCCGCCACAGGACGAAAATTATGCTAATGTTTGGCAGTCCCAAGCATAATAGTTTTATTTCTCAAAAATGCTACATTGAATTCCCAAGCTTGAAACTTTCTAAACTGAAAGAGCAAACGTGAAGCTTTTCTGGGGCATGGCGTTTTCACAAAATGTATGTACCAGATTCCTTTTTCGTACCTCAAACATTGCCTATATTTCAACGTTCCGTTCATGGCATACGGGAAAACCAAATTTGTAAAATAACTACAGAAGTTCCAGAAAAATAATTACACAGTAGAAAAGACTCAGAAACGTTTATTAAGTGTACTTAATGTCATTGTTGTAGTTCTAGAGCTGTGAACACACCGACTTTTCAAAGTTGGCTTATAATTTAGCCAAAACAATTAAGTAGACAGACAGGTTTTTAAAAACTGGAAATTTCTCCTAAAATAAAAATCGCTGGACCTTTTAGTATTTTTCCCTAAAATAGGTCATCGAAAGGAATGATATGGCGAAATAAATTAAATTCGAATTTTTTGAGTTGAAGAATTAGTCTCGATCCTTACTGGCATCCACTCTTAATGAGTTTGAGAACTATGTTTTCTGATTTTAATAGGCCCTTTGCAGTTTACAGTCACATGCCAATATATCGCTTGAATAACGAATGAACTGAGCCGAAGATCCCCTGGGAACGGCTCTGCTGACTGGCAAGCAAACTTTGAGACGTTGATTGAGAAAGATCGACAATCAACTGGAGGTTGAAAAATAGCATTTCAAACAGATTTCTTTACTGTCACTACTGATATCATGTAAGATTCTTCAAATAAATAAAGTCAGATTTTTTTGCCAGTCAGTACAACCACGTGATTGTAATCCTGCAAAGGGCCTATTGCATCGTTTTAAAATCAAATAAAGTAAATATAAAATAGGTGATTGATATATTCATGGGGCTTTGAGTTGAATATTTAGTATATAATAAACATTGTTGCTAAAGTTATCTTGCGGGAATGGTCTCTAATTGATTGGAGACCTTGTTTCTCAACTGAATCTGAAATAACGTAGGATTTTTATGCTTTGGATTTTAATTAAAATGATTGATGTCAGTCAATCAATTGTATCAACTAGGTGGAATAATGTTTGCTTTTTATTAATGTAAAGTTACTTTCGGGATTAGCAGCCTTCGGGGGTCGTTACTTTTGGGGCGGTCGCTACTTTCGGGGGCCGGGGTCGTTACTTTCGGGTAGGAAAAACGACTGGGAAAAACCATTAAATAATACTGGTATACCATGCTTTATCTCGCAAGTAAACTGCATGCGAAATAAGTCAACACTGTACACGGGATACACTGAACTGCCCGAAATACATACATATTTATGTTCTCGCTAATTCTTTGCATCAAAATCTTTACTGATTCGAATATCTTAACTCATTACAGTCAGTTCAGTAAAACACAGACTAATGTCATTTTGCAGCAGGAAGAAACGTAGAAAGATGATCTTTTGTGTTGTTTGCGTGAAAGATTACGGTATACTTAATTAGCTCAATACGCCAATCACTGTATACGTGTATATATCTTTGTAAACGCTTTACATGTAAGGTCGCTATACACGAGGGGACATGTCAGTGGGAGGAACATACAGTCACGTTCTGTACTGCATACGGGAGGACGTGTAGCGGGAATATGAAGCAGGGACAAAATTACAACATACACACACTCAGGAAAATGTAGCAGGAACTATTTTGTTCAAAGCTGTGAAGCACGAGTTTTGCAGATATTTCATCCCCGCAACATTTTCCATGACATTTTCCATCCCTGCGACACGTCCCTGCGACATGTCCCTGCGACACGTCCCTGCTACATTTTCCTGAGTGTTGCATGTTGTAATTTTGTCGCTGCTATATGTCCCTGCTACATGTCCCTGCTACATGTTCCCGCTAAAGGCCCCCCTGTGTGTGCAGAATGTGATTTTGCTGATGTTGTATGTCCCTGGGACATGTCCCTGCTGCACTGCTCCTCGTTTTTGGCCGGTCCACGCGTATGCGGCGATTGCTTACGAATCATTTTGACCCATCCACACAAAAACGTGCTTTCGAAAATATGTATTTATGGTGAGCGTTTATATCGTTTACGCGTTAATGAAAGGCCTAAACGCATAAAACACATGCATTTACGTGAATATAAACGTATACGTGTGGACTGGGCCTTATATTTCTTGGTAGTACCGCAAACATACACGGCCAGCGTCCCAGCGTATCATAAAGCTGCACTAGCAGATAAGCCGGAATTTATATTAGTAGGAATTAGAGAATTTTTCCAGCTCCAACTAGAAGGCAGCACTTGCATTTCTTTTAGGTGGGATGTTGTATCGCAAAAGTGAAGGAAGGATGGAGTGGCCTGACAAAATCTTACCAAAGACATCATTCTGCACAATGCTAATTAGCATTAGACTGTACATGGTACACTGAACTGCCCGACAAACATACATATTTATGTTCCGCTGCTTGTTCTTTGCATCATGGCTTCTTCTTTACTGATTCGAATATCTTAACTCATTACGGAGGTGTTTTTTTTTACGTTTTTAATTACACAATAATTATTGGAGGTGTTTATAGGTGCACACATCTGGCTGCAGTGGCAAATAATCACCAATAAATTTGCTGGCAAAATCTGAAATCCTATATTGCTGCATTTAACCACATTCAGTTGAAAACAGGGTAGCAAAGGGGTTACACGTGACGCGTGATTTGGCCCAAAAATGTTTCCGTGAATCCGGCGTGAAATACATTTCATAAACAATAGAAAAAACTGTGATCCGTGAATTTCCAAGAAAGACGTGCGTGAAATGGCCTCGATTTTTCATGTCGTGAATTAAAAAACTGGACCTGAAGCGTAATCACAAGCCCCCCGCCCCGGATACTACCCTGTGAAAATGCGCGAGATTTTGGGAGTGAAATAAAAACACATTTTAGACGGTATTTTTTTAAGCATT
Organism: Actinostola sp. cb2023; assembly: GCA_033675265.1. NCBI lineage: Eukaryota > Metazoa > Cnidaria > Anthozoa > Actiniaria > Actinostolidae > Actinostola > Actinostola sp. cb2023. The sequence continues at coordinate 429,072 of JAUJYZ010000408.1, forward strand.
TGCATTCCAAGCTCCGGACTAGGTTTTATCAATGCAGCAAAAAACCTTCTGTTGCAATTAGGGTGGAACCCCAAACTATTTCTTCAGTTCGAATTCTTGATATGGACTACATTTTATATGATTAACCAAAACATAGTAACTAAACTTTCAAGTAGATGCATTCACAACTTTTCAGTACAACCCCCCCCATTTGTCCCTTTTGCAGAGAACACCCCCAGGTCATGTTTCCCTGTCAGCTTACATCGCAACCTCATCACAATTACAGGGGCTTTCAGGCAAATACTTGCCATCAAAGACTTATCTTGGACTGACGGTATAAGACAGTAGAGATGTCAATGAAACACTGGACCTCAACTAAACTCCTCTGAGGATGTGCACATTGCGTAGATTTTGGGAGACTGTTAAAATACCACTGTAACGGACAGGGGGACTATATAATATAAAACATCTTCTGTTGCAATTCATGGCAGAACTGTCAGTAACACCTCTGGACTACCATATATTCTTCATGTAGTCACTATGTGTTCTTAATCATTTACAAGGTACATTTAGAACTACATACATTTGTACCTTTGTGATATACATTTAGGTCATGAAACAGTACTATCGAACAGCAAGGTTTTGGGGCTTTGTGACTTGATGGCAGACTTATCTTGGAGTGACTATAAGACAGTAGAGATTGAAATAACAGCACAACTCAGGTCCTCTGTCAATGTGCACATTTCATGACAGTCTGTGAAAATACCAGTAACGACAGGGGGAAATCTATAAAACACATGGTCACGTCAGATGTACAGTACATGTCTTGATATAGTCATATGTGTTCTATCAGTACAAGGTACATTTAGATGTACAGTACATGATATGATATAGTCATATGTGTTCTATCAGTACAAGGTACATTTAGATGTACAGTACATGTATGATATAGTCATATGTGTTCTATCAGTACAAGGTACATTTAGATGTACAGTACATGTATGATATAGTCATATGTGTTCTATCAGTACAAGGTACATTTAGATGTACAGTACATGTATGATATAGTCATATGTGTTCTATCAGTACAAGGTACATTTAGATGTACAGTACATGTATGATATAGTCATATGTGTTCTATCAGTACAAGGTACATTTAGATGTACAGTACATGTATGATATAGTCATATGTGTTCTATCAGTACAAGGTACATTTAGATGTACAGTACATGTATGATATAGTCATATGTGTTCTATCAGTACAAGGTACATTTAGATGTACAGTACATGTATGATATAGTCATATGTGTTCTATCAGTACAAGGTACATTTAGATGTACAGTACATGTATGATATAGTCATATGTGTTCTATCAGTACAAGGTACATTTAGATGTACAGTACATGTATGATATAGTCATATGTGTTCTATCAGTACAAGGTGTATGTAGATGTACAGTACATGTATGATATAGTCATATGTGTTCTATCAGACTACAAGGTACATTTAGATGTACAGTACATGTATGATATAGTCATATGTGTTCTATCAGTACAAGGTACATTTAGATGTACAGTACATGTATGATATAGTCATATGTGTTCTATCAGTACAAGGTACATTTAGATGTACAGTACATGTATGATATAGTCATATGTGTTCTATCAGTACAAGGTACATTTAGATGTACAGTACATGTATGATAGTCTTGATGCCAGTTAATAATAATAATAATAACAACTTTATTTAAGTGTCAAAGTCTTCTAGCAGAGCACAAGTGCTCCACTAATCGGGGACACTTCGGTAGTATAGGTCAGGCCACACATGCCGGGAACTTCGTGCCCTACTCTTATTCGAACAGTGGTGTGGATTCTTTTACGTCCCTCCGGTGCAATGTAATGTAGAGTGTGGAGAGACGGGGCCTCCATTTTATGTGGTCATCCGAGCCATGCAAAGGTCTAACCATTTGTAGATGTAATTACAAAGGCAGCACCTTCTCCTCAATTATTTTAAGACCCTGAGTAATGGTCCGGCCAGGACTCGAACCACGGACCTCCCGTACAATAGACCGGTACTCAACCAACTGAGCCAACCAGATGGCCAGTTTGCACTTAACAAGCTCTATAAGGTGGCATAGACAGCTGCAAGTCATCAATTTAAGGCAAGACATGCCTACATGTATACAGTCAGTCACAATAGCCAGACCAGTGTTCCAAATCGATTGCAAAATGCACCGATTGGGGCTCATGGTGATTTAACCCAATGTTCTTTTGATTTTGGAAGATTGTGGATGAAAAAAAATAGTTGAAGGCATCCATGCTAGAACAACATAAGTGATCTCTGACCAAACACTAAATTCTGCTTCAGAACCTTTGAATTCCAAAAGATAATTTGTATTGTGTTCACAAGTCACTACATGTGCCCTGTTCTTGCATGGACTCCTTCAGTTATGAACTAAAAGTGCTGTGTTTATGAAATTATCCTACCTTAGAACAGTCTAATGGTCTTAGCAGGACTTCTAGTGGAACCATAGTCAGAACGCCGTGGCACAGACACAAGTGGGCAAAACTAATTGGAACTTAATAAGATTAAAAGATTAAAAGTCATGAAAAACATACATTATACAATGCAATACATAAGGTACATTGTTGTACATGTACTAGATTAGAAAAGAGCCAACAATACCTTGCCACTTTCTCTGCTCCATTACTGTCAATACCCAACCTTGCTCAACTTGTTGTTGTGCAAGAGCCTGAATGATCTTACAGTGTGGGAAAACAGTTTCTAATATCTGAATTACAAAAGAAATGTGGCATTAGCTATGAGCATTTTGCTATTTCTGTCATTCAACCTAAAAGTACAGATACACCGGCGCAACATTGCACCCAATGTTGTTAGCAGTGTGTGTCCACCCCTGCAATTGGTGTGAGCAAAACAGTTGAAGTACATCGCAATCCTACTTCTGCAACATTGCAGAGGTGGACACAAATGATTGGGCTGCCTGTGGCTGGTGCTACACATGGAGAAGTAACCATTGGATGAAATGGCCAACATGAAAACACTCAATTACATTCAAGTCAACTTACCACTTTACTACGTTGTTTACTGGTCATAGAGATGATTAGACAGAGAGCCATTCCACTTGCAGTTTGACAGTCTGGTAAAAAGTCTAATAAATATAGACATAGTGATTATACGCTTGGTCCTTATATGCCTTAGTGATACATGCATAAGCACAAACACAAGAAATGGGGAAAAAATTGAGCCTTGTGACTTGCACCTACATGTATGGTTCCACGGTCTGTAGCAAATACTTGGAAGGTTAATTAAGTGTTATAACTATTGAGATAGCAGTTCTAAATCTTGACAATATGATCTCCGATTTAATAACTGTATAGCCTATCCAATGTGCTGGAGAAAGAACCTTATTGAAGGCAAACACCTCGTAAAATTTGTAACTAATTCAGCCAATCAAATCACTCGAACCTAGTATTTCAGCATTTGCCACAGACCGGGATGATTCCATCAGATCTGTGTTTTCCATGTGAAATAACACCTACATGTACATATATTGTGGTTGCGCTTATACTTCTGTCATAAGTGAAAATGCTTTATATACCCGTCCGGTAGATGATACTGCAATTAATATTATGCAATTTGACTAGTGATAAATCAGGGATAATATATAAGTATATTTTTTAAATTTCTATCATTTCTCATACCATTGTTCAAGATTGTTATCAGTTCTGTGGCAACAGCTTTTAATTGACAAACCCAAGTGCTAGGTAAGGTTGTATTGGTAGATGCTATAGTCTGCCGCGGACAGCTTTTCTGTATCACTGCAATGATGATCTTGGTAGCTGCCAAGCAGTTGTTCATGATAATGGTTTGGTCTGCTGGATTTGTCGTTGTCCTAAAGAAGGGTAAAAGACAAGCACTAATCTTTGAAGTGAATTCTTCGTAGGTGAACGCTTTTTAAAGTGCCTACTGTCATCCCTGTGAGATTGTTTTAAAAATCTATTCAATATAAGCTGAATAGTTGGTGGGTTCAGTATTTTCACCTATATCTCAATATGCAAATTTGATGACGTCTACTAAGGAATTTGCCATAACTTATTTAGACATTTTCAAGAAGAGCTTATTTTTTTTAATGGGGAAAAAGTTATAAAATCATTTATAAAGACTGAAAATATTCTGTAAGTTTTCAAATGTCAATAATCAGCACAAGGACGTTTTTGTATAATAATAATAATTATAAGTATAATAATTATACTGTCAGACAAATTTATAGTTGTATAAATAGGGCTCTGTGCAAGAACAACCTAAGTGATCTCTAATCTAAATCTAAATTCTTCTTGAGATTCTTTGAATTTCAAAGGAGAATTTGAGTTTTGGTCACAAGTCACTTACTCTGTTCTTGCAGGGACCCCTTTCATTACATGTCATGTACCTTGTATTCTGTACGAAATGCTGCAAATACATAGCTAAGCATCTCAACACTGTCAAATAAACATCCAAAAAGCTGCAAATTTATGTAGTAGTGCTCACAGAACCACACATTAGATAATTTAATGTAGATTTGAATATTTATAGCATGTTTACCTTGTAGTCCATTTGTTCCGATGACCTTATTACCTACGACAAAAGGGTGTGGCAGCGGGTACATTAAAGGGTGTGGCAGTGGGTACATTAAAGGGTGTGACAGTGGGTACATTAAAGGGTGTGTCAGCGGATACATTAAAGGGTGTGGCAGTGGGTACATTAAAGGGTGTGGCAGCGGGTACATTAAAGGGTGTGGCAGCGGGTACATTAAAGGGTGTGGCAGCGGGTACATTAAAGGGTGTGGCAGTGGGTACATTAAAGGGTGTGTCAGCGGATACATTAAAGGGTGTGGCAGTGGGTACATTAAAGGGTGTGTCAGCGGATACATTAAAGGGTGTGGCAGTGGGTACATTAAAGGGTGTGGCAGTGGGTACATTAAAGGGTGGGGCAGCGGGTACATTAATTTTCAATAATTTTCTTAAATTTTTGGTATTTCAACGAATATAAAATATATACAATATTGAAGATCATTTTATACAAGAGTTACATGAACACCTCAGAGTGATCTGAAAGGTCATATAAATTATGGGTAGGAAATGCTGCTGACTCTCTCCTCTTTATACCAGACACTTCACTTTAAAGTTCAAATGTCTTTTTCTGTCACAACATTTAAAGGGTTCCGTGCAAGAACAGCCAAGTTATCACTGACCAAACACTAAATTCTCCTCCAGATTCTTTGAATTCCAAAGGAGAAATTAGATTGTGATCATAAGTCACTTGCATGTACACTGTTCTTGCACTGACTCTTTCAACAAAAATTATATAAAATTTTATTACGCATCAAATCCCTGCATATAAGCATAAATATAGACCTTTATTATTGTTATTGTTATTATTATTATTATTATAAATATTGAATTCTCATAATAATTTCAATTAAAATTTATTTTACCAAGTTTGAAGTTTTCCATCAAAGAAGACACCAAATCAATAGCGGGTCTCAAGTCACATCCTGTCGCTGTAGTTTGGATCTTTTTTTCTTCAATCTTTTCAAGCACAGTTGAACTCAAACAAGTTAATGCATCATTGTGCACTGACTCAGGGAGATTGTCAAACAAGCTAGGAAAAGCATTGGAGACATTTACCAAAACATTTGATTTTTATTTAATATTTCTACAACTCATATTAAATAGTTTTCTTTTCCATAAAAAGTTGTTCTTACTTAGATTTAATTAGTACAGTGGAATCCCAATTTTTCGAACCCTTGATTTTTCGAACCTCCCGATTTTTCGAACCAAACCTCGTTTCCCTTGGATTTGCTTCAGTCAAACACTGTAAATTTACCCCCGATTTTTCAAACCAATTATTGGCTCCCGTGGCCAAAATTACCCTCGATTTCTCGAACCTTGTAAATTTAGGAACCAATTATGCGCTCTTTGATCTAAATTACCGCTTCCGGCAAGATGTATTCAAGGACACAAAGAAGTGACAAATCTGTCATCTGTTACTAAATCACTGTAAAAATATATAAACCCCGGGGTATCCAATCGATGAAACCGATAACCGATAACAATCGATATCAATCGATATCAATCGATATCAATTAATATTGATAATCGATGACCAATTGATGAAGGAGATTTGTGTGATTATCGATTGATATCGATTTCCAATAGCAATCAATAGCTTAATTAGTATCGATTGGTGTCGGCTGGTTGTACGTCCGTTTGTACAAGTGCTATCATGTCACACATTGATTGTTAAAACTTTTTATTAGATCGTCAATAACATGAACAGCTGATAAGCTGATAATCAGGCTTTTTTAACATGATTTAACTAGAACAATTAGCGAATGGTGAACGTTTCAAAATCGTCCGTCATCAGTCATCACTTGAGTTAATATATAAATTGATCTGAGTGCTGAAGGTATCAAGTAAATTATAATATTGCATCTTCTTTGAAGCTGTGAATAGTTCTCCAACCTCCACTTCAAAAGAACACTCGTGGTACCCCTTTACTACGCAGCACATAGACAGTTTAACTTGAGTCGACATGATCATGACCTTCAGCGTAAGTGTGGGCTCGATTGCTAATAGCTGAATTCCTGCATGGCGCAACTTTTTCGCCGCCCGCCAATCGATCATACCCATCGATTGCCAATCGATTGGAAACTTTCTTGTGATTATCGATTGGTCATCGATTGGCCGATACCAATCGATATCAATTACCCTATATCACTATGACGTCACATCAAAACAATCTATTGGTTAAATGCTATTAGGATCATGGTCGCGAGAGGGGGACAAAACAGCAACAACACAAAGGATTTCGCAAATAAATGTATTTTACAGACCGTCTGAAAGCGATAAAAGTCACCAAACACAGTAAATATTGTGAGTAAAGCATCGATGAACATAATATCTGGAAACTAGCCAATTTGAAATCAAGCGAAACTCAGCAGAGCAGATTTAGTTCAAATTGTTCTTCAAGATTCTGTCCCCCTCATAAACAAGCCGTTACGTCATAATGGTATAGGGCAATTAAGTAATTGCATCGATTGATATCAATTTATCGATTGAATTTCCGAGGATCGATTTCATCGATTGGATTACCCCGGGATAAATAAATGCAGAATTACTGCATGTACAATGTACACCACTATTGGTTCTTGTTCTGCCGAATTAACTCTAATCTTTAAATTTACATTTTGTTTGTACATAAAAATATGAAAAAGTGTGTCATAATACTTTGTTTGCCTTCTACGTTGTCATAACACATAATTTAGCCATTACCTAAACGAGTAGGGGACTGGGAACGTGTTTATTAGAATTAATGCAATTACGAAATTAAGTTTATGACATGAAACAGCATGTTGAAATTAGTATCTGTGCAAAGTTTGATGTGATTTGAGCGAATTCTGTCGGAATTATAAACTTTTGAAATTGTGTTGTCCAGCCAAAATTTTACAGTGAATGTATGGTTTGGCTGGACAACGTCAAAAATTTACAGAGTTTGTATGGGGAAATACACATCTTTGATGCCCTCTAGCATTGTCAATATTAAGCCGAAGTTCACCAAACTTTCCAGACTAGCTAAGTTTGATCTGCTCTCTCAGAAAATGATGCCCATGTTTGCTAGTTTCTTATTGAATTAGTTTTACGAACTTGGTCCCAGTCCCCTGCTCGTTTAGGTAATGGCTAATATACCCATCATTCTAGCATAATTCGATGCCACCTTCAATTTTTCGAACTCACGATTTTTCGAAGTGATTTTTGTCGGGATTCCACTGTAATACATAATGATATACATGTAGTTTTATATAGTCTATTCCACTGTAATACATAATGATATACATGTAGTTTTATATAGTCTATTCCACTGTAATACATAATGATATACATGTAGTTTTATATAGTCTATTCCACTGTTATACATAATGATATACATGTAGTTTTATATAGTCTATTCCACTGTAATACATAATGATATACATGTAGTTTTATATTATATAAAACTACATGTATATCATTATGTATTACAGTGGAATAGACTATATAAAACTACATGTATATCATTATGTATTACAATGGAATAGACTATTAGTCTATTCCATTGTAATACATAATGATATACATGTAGTTTTATATAGTCTATTCCACTGTAATACAAAATGATATACATGTAGTTTTATATAGTCTATTCCACTGTAATACATAATGATATACATGTAGTTTTATATAGTCTATTCCACTGTAATACATGATATACATGTAGTTTTATATACTGTAGTCTATTCCACTGTAATACATAATGATATACATGTAGTTTTATATAGTCTATTCCACTGTAATACATAATGATATACATGTAGTTTTATATAGTCTATTCCACTGTAATACATAATGATATACATGTAGTTTTATATAGTCTATTCCACTGTTATACATAATGATATACATGTAGTTTTATATAGTCTATTCCACTGTAATACATAATGATATACATGTAGTTTTACATAGTCTATTCCACTGTTATACATAATGATATACATGTAGTTTTATATAGTCTATTCCACTGTTATACATAATGATATATACATGTAGTTTTATATAGTCTATTCCACTGTTATACAACAGGAGGGACTTTTGTGTGCGCATGCGTCGCCACAGTTCGATGAATACAAGATGTACTCGACACAAGTTGTTTGGTTCCAATGTTTACAGTTTTTGCGGACGTATTACGAGAATTGTATGTACGGAACACGCAGAAATGAATTCTTATAATGCTATCTTTGTGCCTTAAAGTTATTTCATTGATCGAAATATTAGAGTATTATGCCTTTATTTGATATCAAATTCCTGTTCTATTGCTGTGCTAAATACTCTATTTTGGACAACATGGCGGCCAGCTGACATTGAGTAAACAGTTTGTCGACGTTGCAAGCTCAGTCGCGAAGAAGATGTAAGGGAAAGTAAATACATTTAGTCAATTCTTATACATATGGAATGTATATTATTATATTTTAGCTTTCATCAACACCAAATAAACTTCAAATAAACGAAGATAAACTTGGGTATGATGTCTGGAATACTCAATTATCCCAATCTTTAAAGTTAGTTATCTCGAAATTGAGCCGAAATCTCCACAATTTCCACAGCATAATTCATTAAAGTCATGTTTCCTGTTTTGAAAAATTCCAGTAACTTCTCTGGGAAAAATCGCTCGGTCGAAGATTTTCGACTATATCTTCGTCATAATTTGTAGAACGTGAATTAATCGTCAACACATTTATTATGGTATTCGTTTTATGGTAGGGCCTCTTCTGTCAGTGTTCCAATGTTCTTGTAATATTCCCATCCAAGGTCATGTTTTTAGATATTATGCTGAGATCGGTCAAAGTGTAAACATTTTATTGAAGTGTAAAGTTTGCATAAATTTCATTACTCAAAAATATACATTTTTTGCATATTGCTTGAAATCCAGCCCAAAACTCCACAAAAAAATTTCCATTTCATAGAACTATGTACCATATGCTTTCAGTATATGCTATTGAGATTGTTGGAAAAAATGGCCAGAAGAGATAAAATTAGTTTTTCATGATAACAACAAAAATATCTTCATGGAAAGGTCGGGGAAGACATCTAAATTGTTTTCAAATTCGACGAAACTTTGTACAGGTATAGTAAATAAATACCACAAGACACCAGGACAGTTTCAAGACTGTTGTTACAGTATTTATAGAAAAACAAATTAAGATATAATCCACAAAATTCCAGCTTGGGCTTCCTGTGCCGTTCAATATCAAACAAAATACGAATTTTGTGAATAGCCAGTGTGCAGTGAAAAGCCAGAATTAAATTAACATTTGACTATATTAAGCCTTTTTGTCGAACTCTGATGATCAAAATAGCAACAGAATAAAATATAGCGTTATTATTACTATAATCGGTTTTTGCCTGCTTCCGAAATTACGCTTTTATGGTCCAGCGGTTAAGCGCATGCTCATGCAAATTTCCCTCCTGTTCTGTTATACATAATGATATACATGTAGTTTTATATAGTCTATTCCACTGTTATACATAATGATATACATGTAGTTTTATATAGTCTATTCCACTGTTATACATAATGATATACATGTAGTTTTATATAGTCTATTCCACTGTAATACATAATGATATACATGTAGTTTTATATAGTCTATTCCACTGTATTTACATAATGATATACATGTAGTTTTATATAGTCTATTCCACTGTTATACATAATGATATACATGTAGTTTTATATAGTCTATTCCACTGTTATACATAATGATATACATGTAGTTTTATATAGTCTATTCCACTGTATTTACATAATGATATACATGTAGTTTTATATAGTCTATTCCACTGTAATACATAATGATATACATGTAGTTTTATATAGTCTATTCCACTGTTATACATAATGATATACATGTAGTTTTATATAGTCTATTCCACTGTAATACATAATGATATACATGTAGTTTTATATAGTCTATTCCACTGTTATACATAATGATATACATGTAGTTTTATATAGTCTATTCCACTGTAATACATAATGATATACATGTAGTTTTACATAGTCTATTCCACTGTTATACATAATGATATACATGTAGTTTTATATAGTCTATTCCACTGTTATACATAATGATATACATGTAGTTTTATATAGTCTATTCCACTGTTATACATAATGATATACATGTAGTTTTATATAGTCTATTCCACTGTTATACATAATGATATAAGTCATGTAGTTTTATATAGTCTATTCCACTGTATTTATACATAATGATATACATGTAGTTTTATATAGTCTATTCCACTGTAATACATAATGATATACATGTAGTTTTACATAGTCTATTCCACTGTTATACATAATGATATACATGTAGTTTTATATAGTCTATTCCACTGTTATACATAATGATATACATGTAGTTTTATATAGTCTATTCCACTGTAAGACATAATGATATACATGTAGTTTTACATAGTCTATTCCACTGTTATACATAATGATATACATGTAGTTTTATATAGTCTATTCCACTGTTATACATAATGATATACATGTAGTTTTATATAGTCTATTCCACTGTTATACATAATGATATAAGTCATGTAGTTTTATATAGTCTATTCCACTGTTATACATAATGATATACATGTAGTTTTATATAGTCTATTCCACTGTATTTACATAATGATATACATGTAGTTTTATATAGTCTATTCCACTGTAATACATAATGATATACATGTAGTTTTACATAGTCTATTCCACTGTTATACATAATGATATACATGTAGTTTTATATAGTCTATTCCACTGTTATACATAATGATATACATGTAGTTTTATATAGTCTATTCCACTGTAAGACATAATGATATACATGTAGTTTTACAGTCTATTCCACTGTTATACATAATGATATACATGTAGTTTTATATAGTCTATTCCACTGTTATACATAATGATATACATGTAGTTTTATATAGTCTATTCCACTGTTATACATAATGATATAAGTCATGTAGTTTTATATAGTCTATTCCACTGTTATACATAATGATATACATGTAGTTTTATATAGTCTATTCCACTGTATTTACATAATGATATACATGTAGTTTTATATAGTCTATTCCACTGTAATACATAATGATATACATGTAGTTTTACATAGTCTATTCCACTGTTATACATAATGATATACATGTAGTTTTATATAGTCTATTCCACTGTTATACATAATGATATACATGTAGTTTTATATAGTCTATTCCACTGTTATACATAATGATATTAATACATGTAGTTTTATATAGTCTATTCCACTGTAATACATAATGATATACATGTAGTTTTATATAGTCTATTCCACTGTAATACATAATGATATACATGTAGTTTTATATAGTCTATTCCACTGTAATACATAATGATATACATGTAGTTTTATATAGTCTATTCCACTGTAATACATAATGATATACATGTAGTTTTATATAGTCTATTCCACTGTTATACATAATGATATACATGTAGTTTTATATAGTCTATTCCACTGTAATACATAATGATATACATGTAGTTTTATATAGTCTATTCCACTGTAATACATAATGATATACATGTAGTTTTATATAGTCTATTCCACTGTTATACATAATGATATACATGTAGTTTTATATAGTCTATTCCACTGTTATACATAATGATATACATGCATTATTGAGGTCAGCTGTTGCCTTATTATTATTATAACCAACCAGAGGTTGATGGAATTTTAAATCATGTTGAGGCCAGCGGTTGCCTTATTATTATTAAATATAACCAACCTGAGGTTGTTGGAATATTAATTCATGTTGAGGCCAGCGGTTGCCTTATTATTATTATATCCAACCTGAGGTTGTTGGAATATTAATTCATGTTGAGGCCAGCGGTTGCCTTATTATTATTAAATATAACCAACCTGAGGTTGTTGGAATATTAATTCATGTTGAGGCCAGCGGTTGCCTTATTATTATTATATCCAACCTGAGGTTGTTGGAATATTAATTCATGTTGAGGCCAGCGGTTGCCTTATTATTATTATATCCAACCTGAGGTTGTTGGAATATTAATTCATGTTGAGGCCAGCGGTTGCTTTATTATTATTATAACCAACCTGAGGTTGTTGGTATGTTAATTCATGTTGAGGCCAGCGGTTGCCTTATTATTATTACATCCAACCTGAGGTTGTTGGATTGTTTTTATGGCTTTGAGGGACAGGCATTTGTTCGGCGACATTGTGTTGTTATCAGTCTGCCAGCCATCCCTGCCATTGTTCATGTTTTGTTTTAATGTATTGTACATAATAAGTCTTGGTTATATGTTGTTTGTAAATATTCGTTTACATAGGTGTGTAGTGAATATACTCGTAAGCATTTCCAACTTTATATTGCCATTCTTAGTTGTCTTTCATTTCAGAATGTCTCGCCGTGTTTCAACTCGTTTGAGACGTCCTTCAGCTGTTGTCTTGGAAGATGAGCAAGTTCAGCCTCCAAGAAGAAGAAGGCGTATAGAGCAGAATAATCCAAGTGAAGGACAACTAAATATGGATGAATTAGTTGAGGTGGCGGCAAATGCAGTTCTAGCAAAACTGCAGACACCAGCTTCTCAACAAGTTGTCTCAGAAACACCTCTGGGTGTTAATTCAAATACTATTGATAATGCAAGTAATAGAGATGAAACACAATCTGAGGCAGCAGTGAATGTACATGGGTCAATTGCTGTTGTCTCAGAAAACTTCTCTAACCAAGCCGAGGTAGCAGCAAATGTACAAGGGTCAGTTGCTGCTGTCTTAGGCAACTTATCTGGCCAGAATGGGCTAGTAAATCCTCATCTAGGTCAGCCTAAGGATATTTTTGTGTCGTCAGACATTCCTATCGATATGAGCGTGCCCGAAAAGATCAAAACTAAGATTTGGTCCAATGAGTATGTGGATTTTGGCATACTCTTAAATAAGATGACAGACCAGGCCAGTTATCATTTGTGCCTTGACACAAAATCTACAAGTGGACAACCATTGATTACTTTGGAATCAAATAACAAACCAAAGAAAATTAATTCAATTGAGGTTTGGACCTCGGCATATCAAGTATTTGTGGGTGTATACACACAGAAATATCCATCCGAGGCACCAGGATTAATGAAATATAGCGAGATTGTGAGGGAGTTGGCAGCAAGGGGTTGTAATTGGCAATATTATGATGCGAATTTTCGCTATTTACGCCAAAATGATCACAAGTCTTGTTCATGGGGTTCTGTTCATTGGGAGTTATGGATAAGAGCACAACCTGCAACTGGACATAATGCAAATGGTCAGTATAAAAAGAATGTATATGATATGAAACCAAAGTCTAAGGAAACACTAGTGCCGAAGGGCTTTTGTTGGAGATATCATAAAGGCATGAAATGTGATGGCTGTAAATACAGTCATTCCTGTCCTTTGTGTGAAAAGAGCCACCAGATGATAAATTGTTCTTTTCGTGTCTCAAAGGAAAAACCTCATGCTGCCAATACTTCCTCTTCCAACACCAGTAAGCGTAAATAGGTTGGAGTTCTTGCTTATAGGTTATGAATCACAAAAGGTTTGTTTTTTAGTTGAAGGTTTTAAATTTGGTTTTCCACTTTTCTCTGTTGGTCAAAGTAGATCATTTGAATCACACAATTTTACATTTGTTAGATGACTTTCTCATCATTCAGTCTACTGAATATGAATGTTCTATAAGTCTAAGATTATTCCTGGAATTATGTCATTTTCTGGGCGTTCCCATGGCACCAGAAAAAACATTTGGACCATCCACCACATTGACTTTTGCAGGTGTTGAATTAGACACCATACTTTGTGAGTCTCGCCTGCCTCAAGATAAATTGACAAAATGCATGAGCTTGATTTCAGTATTTATGAAAAGGAAAAAGGCAAACTTGAAAGAGTTGCAGTCTCTTATTGGGTCTCTTAATTTTGCTTGTTCCGTTGTTGTACCAGGTCGAGCATTTCTGAGAAGACTAATTGATTTATGTATTGGGCTGAAACACCCAAGTCATTTTGTACGTATTTCAAAAGAGGTTAAAGCTGATTTGCTTGTTTGGCAGCAATTCTTTCAAGAGTATAATGGCAAATCCTTTTTCCTTAGTGATATTTGGCATGATAGTATATCTCTGCAATTATTTACTGATGCATCAGGGGCTCTTGGTTATGGAGCAGTTTTTGGTTCTCACTGGTGCTATGGTATATGGCCTAGGGAATGGTTGGGTCTTAATATTGCCATTCTTGAATTTTACCCTATAGTCCTTAGTTTGTTTTTGTGGGGTGAACATATTAGAGATAAGTGCATTACATTTTTCACAGATAACGAATCTCTAGTTTACGTGATAAATAAGTCATCATGCAAGGATAAAGTTTTAATGATTTTTGTGCGTAAACTTGTGCTGGTTTGTTTGAAACATAATATATTGTTCAAAGCAAAACATATCCCAGGAATCAAAAACAACCTTGCAGATGCTTTATCTCGTTCACAGATGCAACGTTTCAAGCAGCTAGCACCAGCTTACATGGATCCTTTGCCAACTATAATTCCACCATATCTTCTTCCTACAAACTGGCAGTTATAGTAGAAGAATTATTGTCGGCTAGTTTGCAGAAGTCTTCTCTTCCAACTTATCGTAGAGCGTGGAAACTTTTGGAGCAATTTCACTTGAGCATCTTTGTTGATTCAAACTTTTCTTTGCCTATCATGCCTACAACATTGGCATTATTTATAGCTTATTTATTTGACCACAAATATGCTTCGTCGACAGTAAACACCTATGTTTCTGCCCTTGGTTACTACCATCGCTTAGCAGGGCTTAGTGATCCCACTAAAACATTTTATGTGATTGAAATGCTTAAAGGTTATGGTAAAAAGAGCCATAAGGTAGATTCACGAATACCAATTACACTTCCCATTTTGGTACGCATTATGCAAGCTGGTGATATTATTTGTATTTCACCTTATCGATCACTAATGTTTAGAGCAATGTGCTCTTTGGCATTTTTTGCCTTTCTTCGAATAGGTGAGATTACAGGATCCAGCAAAACACAAAGTACCAGTAATGCAGTTTTGAATCTTAGTCAAGTGTCTAGACAGTCTGCAGAAAATGGCTATGTACTTTCAATGAAAGTTACATTTTTAGACTTCAAACATCATTACAATCAAAACAATGTTTCTATTGTTGTGACTAGACAATCCAAAGCATGTCCTGTTCAAGCGCTTTTGAATTATGTTTCTGTTCGTGGAACAACAAATGGTCCACTGTTTGTTAATCAAGATGGGTCACTAGTTTTAAGAAGTGAGTTCACAAATATGCTTTCTTCTGCACTCAGAATATGTGACTTGGACCCGAATAGATATAAAGGCCATAGCTTTAGGATTGGTGCAGCTACTTATGCAGCAGAACAAGGATTTTCAGATGCTAAAATTAGGTATATGGGTAGATGGAAATCGGATGCTTTCAAAAAAAAATATAAGGATATCTTCCTTGAACTCAGTTACATAAATGTACATGTAAGGGGCTTTAGTGTTATGTCTTGCAGGTGCTGCATAACCTCGAGTTTTTCTTACTTTTCAAAACTTTCAGTTTATACAATGTATGTTGCTACTTGCAGGTGCAGTAGCTTCTATAATTTTTCATGATAATAATTTACTTCTGTGCTTAGTTGTTAATTTTTGTCAAATAGAAATCTGTGCTTGGGTGGGGCGGCCCCTGCTTTGCTGTGGCTGTGGCGGTTTATGGCCCTCACCTTTGCTGGCAATATGTATATCAATTGCAGTTATCATGTTTTGGTAATTGATTATATCAGATATATATTAAACCGGCTATGTGTTAATTTCACATAGCCATTTTTATCCCATACTGAGTCATTGTATTGCCTTTGCAAACAGAGCACAGCACATATTTCAGTTTGACAAAAAATGTTTATCATTGAAAGGGAGATTGGGGCATAAATGCATTATTTGCTTGCAAATAAATATTTTATGCAACAATTGAGCCTTTATTTGTAATTTATCCCATGATGCAATGGGAGGTTTGGTTGGCTGGGGGGTAGAGCTATTGCAGCCCCCTCTAGGTCATTCTTGTTGACAACTGATGGCGCGTACTTTGATACGTTGACACACGGAATTTTCACTCAACCCACCTCCTCCCCAGCTCCAGCCTCTTTATTGTATCTAGTTATTATTAGGGCGGTTTATGGCCCTCACCTTTGCTGGCAATATGTATATCAATTGCAGTTATCATGTTTTGGTAATTGATTATATCAGATATATATTAAACCGGCTATGTGTTAATTTCACATAGCCATTTTTATCCCATACTGAGTCATTGTATTGCCTTTGCAAACAGAGCACAGCACATATTTCAGTTTGACAAAAAATGTTTATCATTGAAAGGGAGATTGGGGCATAAATGTAGTTTTATATAGTCTATTCCACTGTTATACATAATGATATTAATACATGTAGTTTTATATAGTCTATTCCACTGTAATACATAATGATATACATGTAGTTTTATATAGTCTATTCCACTGTAATACATAATGATATACATGTAGTTTTATATATACTAGTCTATTCCACTGTAATAATGATATAAATGTACATGTAGTTTTATATAGTCTATTCCACTGTAATACATAATGATATACATGTAGTTTTATATAGTCTATTCCACTGTAATACATAATGATATACATGTAGTTTTATATAGTCTATTCCACTGTAATACATAATGATATACATGTAGTTTTATATAGTCTATTCCACTGTAATACATAATGATATACATGTAGTTTTTTAGTCTATAGTCTATTCCACTCCACTGTAATACATAATGATATACATGTAGTTTTATATAGTCTATTCCACTGTAATACATAATGATATACATGTAGTTTTATATAGTCTATTCCACTGTAATACATAATGATATACATGTAGTTTTATATAGTCTATTCGCATAGACTATAGTTTCTTTTTCTCTTGATCATTTTCTTGTTTTGTCAATTTTGCAAAGCACCTTAGAACATTAGTATTTGTGTGCTATATAAATAAAATTAGTAGAGGTAATCATACAGTTTCGAGTTCAATTTGGAAATAATTTGCACGAGTGTGTTTTTCAAAGAGTATCAAAATTGCACGAGCCCGTAGGGCGAGAGTGCAATTTGAGCTCTTTGAAAATCACACGAGTGCAAATTATTCCAAATTGAACGAGAAATCGTATGATTACCAATTAATAATATTATTATTATTCATGAAAAAAAAAGAGTATTTTTTTTCATGTATATTATTATTATTATTATTAAATTATTATTATTATATATTTCCATTGGGGCAGATCGAGCTTCTCAATATATCAACAACAACAAACCCAATAGAGCAATACCTCATTTTATTGTTTTATTGACTTCTAATTTAGAATCTATACTATTGTGGTTGATATACCGAGACAACTAGAGCTCACCATGGCAACAATATGTTAAACTAAGTTACTTATTACACTGCAATATATCTATTACACTGTACCTTGCTAAAGTTCGTCTTGCAGGGTTTTTGTAATCCACAATGACAAACACATGGGCAAGGACTTCAAGACATGTCTCAAATGCTGTGTCATCTCTAGTGACAGCTTCATTTATAGCAATACTAATCTATTGTGAAGACATTAGGAGAATGAATACATGACAACTATATTTGTATGACATATTGTTCTGTATTGCTGACAGTACACTTCCCTGATTCCAGAGGCTCACTTTCATGCAGACCTCCATGTAAATATGACAGCAGTAAAGCATGTCAAATACAATCGACCAATCAGCAAATTTGTAAGACAATCCCCCTTTGCAGATTGGTCGATTGTATTTGACATGTTTGACTGCTGGCATATTTACATGGAGGTCTGCATGAAAGTGAGATTCATAGCGTCTGCGACCAGAGGCTCTAGGCTCTAGAACAGCAAGGGGTCGTTGCTCCACAGCAAAATAAAAAACAACAACATAATTTTCAGAGAGAATTTGGCAGAACCTCTGGGACCAGGCTAGCAGTGACATGCAAGTGTAAGAGCAAAAACATTTTTTAATACTAACTAAATGCAAATACAGTTGAACCTCTACTAATGGCCACCTCCCCACAACAGCCACCTCTCTGTAACGACCAGGGTTTATTGTCCCAGCCACCAGCATTAGCCCATGCATTTGTTATCAAAACCTCCCTACAAACGGCCACAAAATTTAGTCCCGAGGTGGCCATTGTGGAGTCAGGTTTGACTGTACATTGAAAAGCTAATAATTAATTACCTTTTTCAATAATGCTGCTTGTTTCAAACTATCATCTTCATGCAAACATGCCAAGAGTAGTGCAAATGGAGAGTCACCATCTGCTGACTGCTGTAAAGCTGTTTAAAAGGAATAAATATGAACAATATAAGCCTACATGTATGTACCTTGATGTTCGTGTCTCGACGTAGTCACTTTTTCGCTTCAACGACCTTTCACAGGTCATAAGAATTTATATACTACCGAAATCACTCGACTGTTAGCACCGCCAAAATAACGATCAATCGTGTTTTGAATTTCGGTTAACTCACGTGACCATTTGGAGAGCTCCAATTTTGGACATGTGACATTCAAATAGGTCTCCATTGATCAGAAAAGAGTGAGAAACTATATAATGTCACATGACCATTTGGAGCTCTAAACTAAATTCAAAACGCGATCGATCGTTATTTTGGCGGTGC
The DNA here is from genome assembly GCA_033675265.1 of Actinostola sp. cb2023. Lineage (NCBI taxonomy): Eukaryota > Metazoa > Cnidaria > Anthozoa > Actiniaria > Actinostolidae > Actinostola > Actinostola sp. cb2023. The sequence goes on from JAUJYZ010000408.1 coordinate 448,458, forward strand.
TAACAGTCGAGTGATTTCGGTAGTAATACAAGTTTACATTCGTTTAATGCTTCAGAAATGGTGTTTCTATTTCTATTTGTTACTAAAAACTATATTGTGCTGATTGGACTACTAGCTACAACATGTATGTCACGGGAGTATAGTGGTGGAACGCCTAAAATGACCCTGGGGTGGGGTATTTGAACGACTTTTTGGTCCGGGGGGGGGGGGGGGGGGGGGGGGGAATTTGAACAACAAACCCAATTGCAGACCTGCCAACTCTCCCGGTTTAGCCGGGAGTCTCCAGATTTTGGACCTCAACTCCCGGTCTCCCGGTTTGAAGACAAAATCTCCCGGCTAAACACGATTTACGGTGAAATTGCGTAATACAACGGAACGATCTTTTTCAATACCAGAATATGCGTCTTTTTATGTGAAACGCTCGTTTATTCGATTATCAGGCGACATAAATCTCCTATTTTTTTTTAAGAAGGGGGGGGGGGGGGGGGAGGTTCGGAAATGTTCAGGGCAGTCCACCATTTTGTTTTTGGTATTAAAGCACGCTAATTTAGCCTATTTTACCCAGTCTCAAGATTTGAGTGCTCGGGGGGTTGGCAGGTCTGCAATTGGGGGGGGGGGGGGGGGGGGGGGGGGGGGGGGGGGGGGGGGGGTACATTATAAGCTTAGTTATAAATGTATTTTAATATTTTAAGTTGTTTTCTTCATCAGCATCAATAACAAAAGGACAGCAACAGCTACAGCAACAACAACTTAATTTACTGTTGTTAACAACAACAACAACAACAACAACAACAACAACAACGCTCAACAGCAGCAGCACTAGTAGTAGTAAGCTTATAGCGCCGCATCAACAAGCTTTTATAGTTACAAAAAGTTATTAATATTTTACTATACCTTGTAATTTCGCCACATTTTCTTGTTTGATACTGAGTTTCTGATGATGTATTTTATTTGGTTTCTTCATTGTCTCTGTAGAACGTTGTCCACAATATACAATACATCAGGAAAGAAGAGCAAGTACGGTATTCTCGTCCGCCATTTTGAATCCACGTGCAAGAACTCTGAGCCCGCAGTGTCAAGTCAGTGGTACATTTATTAGTTTTATTTTATTTTTTATTTTTGAGTAATTTTGAAAAACAAGAGAAATTTTAAACAAATAGTTAAATAACATTAATGGTTTTAAAAGGAATACAATGTACATTATGTATGGTGTAAATGAATTATTTTTTTATTGTGGACCGTGCGCGCAAAGCATACTGGGATTTGTTTCTGAACTATCAACCGGTGCATGAACTAAAACAGATCGCGGTTGAGTTATTTCTCGTTTTCTATCGTAGAAGCCCATCATCGTGACACCTCTATAACCTTTGAACATTCTCCAAAGGTAAAGATCAAAAACACCGTTCAAAATAGTGGTTAAACTATTTTTCTGTCCAAGTATGGCGAGCAATGGCGAAGTCGTGAAGACGCACAACAAACCCCATGACTTGAATATTAATCGGCAATGTCTACCACTAGCTTCTAGACTTTTCCTGTACGGCTTAACTGGATTGTTCGCCGAGATCATGTTTACAGCTACATGGTATTTTGTCGACTCGGTAAAGTATCGCCATGGATGGAAGCTCCATGGTTGTTCATCGGTGTGGTCATTTCCCATCTACGCTATCTCGTCCTATGTGATTGAACTGATGTTTCGCTACTTGGATGGTCGTGTCCCTCTCATTATTCGTGGTATTATCTATCTTGTGTGGACGTATATGTGGGAGTTCGTGACTGGGCTGATTCTACGTCAGTTCAATGCGTGCCCATGGGATTACACGGATTATACTTACTTCAATGTTATGGGGCTCATCACCTTTGACTATGCGCCTTTGTGGTTTTTTGGTTCTCTTCTTCTTGAGATTGTTGTCATCCAGAGCGCTCTTCAGCTGCAGTACCACCCCGAGCCGCGCTACAAAAAGGATTGAGCTTATGTCTGACTATTATAAATTTAAGAATGATTTTAAAGACGGTCATTATCAAAGTAAGTCTACTAGTTGTATTAAAAAAATAGCCAATATAGCTTCCCCCAGAAGAAATTTATAAGGATGCAAACACCAAACTTCAAGGAATGCATGTATAAGCTAGCTTACATAGAATTCATGAAGAAGTTGTATTTCCTAGAGCTACCATTCACAATGTCTAGGTGGTTTTGTGTTTGGATTCTGGATCATGGAGGCATCTAGCCTAGGAATTCTATTTAAACTGTTTGGAATAGTCTTCTAGCATTTTGGGGTTCAAAATGTGATGATTGATTAATGCAATATGGTTATTGGGGTGTTTGAAACATTTAACATACCAACTGAGAAAATTCAAAATTCAATATTTTAATGAATGCATGTACATGTATAGTTACTCATTTTGAGTGTGAAGCATGTTATTTAATGGTGTTGTTCTTGTCTCTTCATGATCAGTACTATTGTCATGACAGTGCAGCAAATCTTTAATCAAACAAACATTACTGCCATTTAGATAAGGTGGCAGGGGGGCCCAGTGGCCCAAAATTAAATAATTGTATGTTACAAGTTGAACATACAGTTAAATTGTACGTTACAAGCAAAGCATGCATATAGCTAGCTAGTATCTCACTACATCATCCCAGACTTTGGAATAGACAGTATCTGCCTTTCAGAAACTCAGAATGCTGGTCTTCTGGCTAAGGAAAAGCATGTATTAATACAATGACAGTCACAAAAACTGTAACCAATGAAATATGTATATTATTACCCCAACACATCATCAATTTCAGGTGTGATATTTAGGATAGGTATACAGCATGAATAGAGTGACATCATTACCCCAACACATCATCAATTTCAGGTGTGATATTTAGGATAGTATACAGCATGAATAGAGTGACATCATTACCCCAACACATCATCAATTTCAGGTGTGATATTTAGGATAGGTATACAGCATGAATAGAGTGACATCATTACCCCAACACATCATCAATTTCAGGTGTGATATTTAGGATAGGTATACAGCATGAATAGAGTGACATCATTACCCCAACACATCATCAATTTCAATTCAGGTGTGATATTTAGGATAGGTATACAGCATGAATAGAGTGACATCATTACCCCAACACATCATCAATTTCAGGTGTGATATTTAGGATAGGTACAGCATGAATGGAGTGACATCACAAATGATCTGATACACCATTTGCACAAATCATATGCACATACATTCTAAGCCTCTTTTGTATGCCTAAAGACAAAATGGGTTTAAAGAGCTCATTGCTTTTAACATGATGTATCTGCATATGCTTTTAACATGATGCTTTTAACATGATGTATCTGCATATGATTTGTGCATTCATGCAAAGGATTGAAAAGTGTGCCACTTAATGTAGTACTCCCACATTGATATTGAACTTGCCTAGATTTTGCTATTAATTTATTGAAAATGTTTATTACACCACACTATACACCGATTCCGAACAAGGCAACCAATTTGAATAACCATTGTTCTGGACTGACTAGCCTCTCATACAGGTGAGAATGCTTTTGTGTTTCCACATGAACACGAGGCTAGTCAGTGAAAGAACAATGGTTATTCAAATTGGTCGCCATGTTTGGACTCGGTGTATATTGATATTATATAAGATAAGATATTTGAAATATAAATTTTAATTGTTGGTTAATTTACGGTAGATATTGTAAATTGGGAAATGGTTTTTTTTTACTGTAGTTATTCAGCAACTACATTTTTAACTTCACTTGATATTTTATCTCCAATATATATTTAACTTTCACATTGCTTTTAGATAAATAAATAATTCATAAGAAACAATATTCAATGATTGCTTTGATGTTTCTTGGTTTTGCATTAGAGATATGTTTCCTGATACAATACTATACAACTAGTTTACAACTAAAATCAGCCTCTTTACGGCACATCAGATTTGGGCTACCTGTGCCAGGTTAAATGACAGGAGACTTGTACCAAACCAGAAAAGGCAGTTTTAGCTAGGTGCCTATATACAAGTCAGCACTGTTTCAAAAATAAAACTTTAGTGATGACGTGAATTTAGACATCCTGCCCCCTCTCTCCACTCCCCTTGAGGAAATTCTCACTTGATTCAGTATTCAGGGAGAAAACCTAAAGGGGGGGGGGCACTCCCCTCGAGGAAATTCTCACTTGATTCAGTATTCAGGGAGAAAACCTAAAGGGGGGGGGGGGGACTCCCCTCGAGGAAATTCTCACTTGATTCAGTAGGAGGGGGGGGGGGGGGGGGGGGGGTAGGATACTGTTGTTAACAAAGGTTGTTAAGCTTACTATAAGAAGCTGGTGTTGTAACAGGAAACTTTGTCATAACCCATTTGTACAATTCAACTAATCCTTTCTTTGAAAAGAGTATAGCACTGGCCCATGGCAACCCCCTGCCCTCCACTCCCCTAATAAAATAACAACAACAACAAGTAATAATGAATATTGAATAATAGGGTAATGTTGATGCAAGTTAAAGGTATCCTACTCGGCCCCACCCGAGGTGACACGCAGCTGCTTAGAAGAGCTGTTGTGATTGGATAATACAAACTACATTTATCTACTAATAATTGTCTACTCGTTCTATTGTTTTGTTTGTATTGTTTTACTCTAATAGTGTTGACCCAATTGACATAGATCTTGTAAGAGCTGCAGGCCTGCATGCATCCCACCCCCACCCCTCTTTCTCCCGGCCTCCATCCAGATTCCAAATGAAATGTTTTCATTGGTGTACTATGGAGTGCAGTGGAAAACCTTGGAACTTCCTGTAGTAGCAGTGTCGTGTGCTTATTCAGTCAAAGAGCTAGGTAATTCCCTAATTTGTGTGGAAAGTTTAGCTCAAAGCCACAATTCAATCTGCTTTACAGCACTCACAGATCTATTTTCTCGATGATGAATTCCTTGCTCAGCATTTCCAGCACTTTCCTCCACCTCTTCTTCTTCTTCTTCATTTTTTACATCCTCGCAAAGTTCCTCTTTTGGAGGAGCTTTGGTATACCACTTAGTCTGCGGTCGCTTGAACTTTGGGTGTAAGAATTTGTAGTAGACGACCATCACGAGAAGTCCCATTCCATAAGAAAGAAATATGGCAATCAATCCTGCAAGCTCAAACTTCAGTGAAACATAATGAGTGCTGTTAGTGAACCACAGCGTAGAGAATATCACTCCTTCAACAGCAATCAAGACGTAGTATTGGACTGCCCACTGTATTGTCTTTTTAGCATCAAGCACAAAGAAGCAAAACAAATGGATGTACGCCACGACAACACGTATGAATATCTGCATGCCTTTATGCTCAGGAAAGAAATTGACTTTATGAGGTGAGATCATTATTAATATTGTGCAAAAGTGCAAGAACAATACCAGGAAGAACCACAGGTGGAATTCAGAGGCAAAGAACACAAGGACCAAAATGCGTGAAGTGAACATAAACGCTCGCCAAAACCACATTGCTATATACCCATACCATCTCAACTGGCCTTTGTATTTCTTAGAATCTCTCAAGCAACTAATGTAATTAACTAACGCACGTGAATAAGATATAAATGAGAAGCAGATGGAAGCCAATGTCCACATATCTTGTAGGCTGGTCGTAAGCAGCTTTTCCACGAGTTTTCGACGTATGAGTACGTATAGTTGTAAAACAAGCTGGGGTGCATCTTCAGTGAAGGCGAGAATCATCTGCAGCATTGCAGCATCGAGATTCATAGCGATGTAAAGCTTGTATGGTGTAACATTTGTGGGTTTTCTGAACTTGATTTTAAAGCCTTTGACCAAGATACGCCAATACCTGCATGAAGACAAACATTGGTTATATATAGAGATAAAATTGCATAAGAATAAATTTTATTATACATTGTACTCAGTATCTGTATTCTCATTGGTCGAGAGGTTACAGATAATTCTAACTATCAGTGCGCGCCAGCGATATTTCAGCGGTCTGGTGGTTATCTGTAGGCAGTTATCTGCAAAAACGAGCTTGCGCTAGGTCAGCGGATTGGTTGTTATCTGTAGGTTACTACAGTGCTGTCATTTTCATTCATTTGTTGTTGTTGTTGGATTGCTTATATCTTTGTATTATGAGTCAATCCACATAGACAATGTAGAATAAATGTAGTATTGGCTAAAATATTAAACCCCATGAAATATGTGCAGTTCTCACACATAAATGCAGCTTTGCAAGTTATAAATACAGCAGGTGCACATGTTTTTATACTTGCAGCTTTTGTAAGATACATGTACTGAGTGGTTATCAGTAAACATGGAACTTGGTGCATAAAATTGAAAAACAAGCTAAGACGCCTCTACTTTTGCAACAACATTTTGCAATTACATGTAGCAACAACCCTCTGACGGCAACAAACCTTGACAGTGACTACCCTCGGAGTATGTCCTTGGCTGTGCACATTGTGCACCTTTATCCCTGTGTACTCACCATAACATCTCGCAGTCCTATATTCTTGGGACAATGAATGTCACATACATTGCATGACACTGATTGTACTGTACGCTGGTGAATATGGTAGATTGCATGACTATTTCTGGTTCACCTGTATTTGTTTTCCAGTGATGTCTAACGATAAGCTCACTTACCGCTCAATCAGACCAAGTTGCAGGTAATGAGTGATCTTCACAATTTTCCAGCCACTTTCTGGGCTTCTTTGTGCATGATCTTCGTCATCTTTGTAGAAGAAATACGAGACAAGGTTCATCAATACTGCTGGAAAAAATACCAGCATTACCGTAAAGGTTCCCCACCAGGGGTGCCCTGTGGAGAAATGATCGCTTGCAACCTTGAGATCTGTAGCACTGTCTGTGATAAACGCAAAGGGGCCAATGAGTGCAAACAGGAGACCAAACCATCCAACATCTGCACGTCTTTTCCAAAATTTCTCAAAATAATCTTTTCTTTTCTCCTCTCTCTTCTTGTCTCTTTCCAATCGAATGACTGCCTTTACTGCTCCTCGGAATTTTTCCCTTGGTGGAAGTTGTGACAGCGTGACAGAACCCCGTTGTGCGTGACCATTAGCCTGGGAAAGCGGTATTGCGTGACCACTTGTGGTTCGCAACATGCTGTTTCCTCCAGGTATTTTGTTTCCATCTTGCTTCGGTTTGAATGTACGCCAATCATTATAGCGAGAATGATCGTTCATTTGTATATCTACGTCTTCAGGATGAAGGCCATGATGACTGCCATGGGTGGTAACATTTGAATGGTCTCCCTGATTTGCATAATACGAGTAGCTCAATTCTTGATTCTTTACGACTACAACTTCGGTTGATTGTGCCCTTCCCAATGTGTTCTTACCTCGCTGTATCATATTATTGACTTCTTTGACAATAGCTTTTGATTCTTCAGAGAAAAAGACATGAAATCGACCCGGGCTGACGAACCTACTACTACTGCTGTCCGGCTGAGAAGAAAATAGTAGAAACTCGAAGCTCCGACTGGATGACAACCTTTTGTAGTTTCTTCCATCTGTTGAATCCGCGTTGTCCACATCTGTAGTATTCTTGTAATTCTGAAAAGCTTGAATGATATTGTGTAAACGGAGAGCCTCTTCTTCGCTGAAATCTTCGTCGTGTTCCTGTCTGCCGGCTTCCCAATGGCCATGGTCGTCAAGTGTACTTTCGCGACTCCGAATACTCAGCACCGAATGGTTTGAAAGTTGCCGGCTAAACTTCTCAACTGCTTGCTTGTCCCTCTCTGTCAGCTCAGATACGATTCGTTCATCTTCGTACATGGCTTCGATGCTCGTAGGATTCATTGCTGAACCAACTCAAATCAAAATCGGTTTCTTCCTGGAACTACATTTAATAAGTTCAACCATATGTCTTCATGACACTATCAAGATTTTACGTTCTTCGAATCAGTATAGAGAAGTCCTTCGTCACTGAGAAAACCGTTCAAAATGATAAACATTCCAAAACTTCCTCTTCTATACGATGAATCCTTTGTTCCTTTCCAACTTCGTTCATCAGCCACTTACTGACAATACAGTACATTCCTTGGAGAGGAAAGCGTGACAGGAAGCTCCAGGCCGGGTCGCTCCGACTTCTCATCAATATTTATAAAGATATGGAGCAAAGAGAGTCCGTTTATTTTTACTCGGCATCAAGGAGGGGAACATTCTCGTACCCAGAGCCCACTCATTTGGCTCGTCGCTGACTCTGGGAAACCCTAGCCTGTTGCTCGGTCGTCAAATTTTGACGAACAAGTCATCAGAGCGCATGCTCATACTAAAGACCGCTGAGAGCGGGTACTGTGGAAGAGTCTACTGGCTACGTAGTGTTCACGTTGGTTTGAATATTCAAACAATGTAACAAGTACACAAGTTTGTACATTTATCTTCGTGTAGCCGTTTAAAAGCCCTTCGACGTTCATCACCGTTTCTTCTCTGGCTCTGTTGCGGTAAAGGCTGGACGATAAATACATGTTCTAATATAATCTTGCATGTGAACCTTCCTGTCTTCCGCTTTGTTATTGTTTCTCTTGAATTATAAAAAATTCCTTTGAATACTCAAAGCAAGTACGATCGATTGTGTCTGTAGCCGTTACTTTACTTTTATAATTTATGTAAGAATATAGTCATACTCACTCGACCAATCAGCGCCCAGCATTTGTGCACTCTATATCTCATAAAGTAACTAATAGGGCTTTAACAATGGACTCATTAGTATTCCCTATATAGAGAATACTAATAAAGCTTTTTGTTTTCTTTTGTTACAAAGCCGTATTAGTATTCTCTATATAGGGAATACTAATGACTAACTTAGAGAATACTATAGAGTGCAAATATTATATCCATGAAATAGTAACTAACTAAATAGTACTAATAAATAGCACCAAATGCTATACACATACTTCAGTATACGAGACGAGCTTACAGTACAGGACGGTATAATACTCAGGGGCGACAGAGTCATCATCCCATCCAGTTTACGTCAGAGCCTCAAAGAGAAGATTCATTCATCACACATGGGAATTGAGTCATGTCTACGACGAGCGAGAGAGTGCGTTTACTGGCCTGGGATGTCAGCGGACATCAGACAACTCATCGAGACGTGCGAAACCTGTAGAAAATTCGAGGTAAGCCAGCCTAAAGAAAGTCTAATGCCACATGAGGTACCATCTCGTCCATGGCAGAGAGTCGGTGTTGATCTTTTCGAGTTGAACAATAAAGATTACTTAGTCTGTGTAGACTACTACAGCAACTTTTGGGAAGTAGACAGGTTGAGAGATACCAAAGCCAACACAGTCATACTCAAGATGAAAAGCCACTTCTCAAGATATGGCTGTCCTGATGTGGTAATCAGTGACAATGGCCCTCAATTTTCTTGCAGAGAGTTTGCCAAGTTTGCGCACGACTGGGAGTTCGAACACAATACCAGCAGCCCTGGCAACAGTAAGGCCGGTAAGGCCGAATCCGCCGTAAAAACAGCGAAGAACCTGATGAAGAAGTCACTTGAAGCTGGAACTGACCTGTACACCGCCATTCTGGACTACAGGAACACACCAACGCAAGGACTAGAGACAAGCCCTGCGCAGAGGCTCATGAACCGGAGGACGAAGACATTACTCCCAACCACGAAAAGACTACTACAGCCTCGTGTATACTACGCCGACAAGGAGCAGAGTCAACTAAAGCAGCGCCAAGAAAGGCAGCGAGCCATATATGACAAAAATGCAAGGGACCTACCACCCCTCTGTGAAGGAGACACAGTTCGTATGAAGCCCTTCAGACCAGGTGAAAGAATGTGGAGGAAAGCGATCGTGACGGAGAAGTTAGATGACAGGTCGTACTACGTAGAGAGCCAAGATGGAGGACCCTACCGCCGCAACCGACAACATCTGAACAAGTCAAGGGAGCAGCCGCCTCCAACAGACAGCCGACAGGCCCACATCTCAACAGCAGAACAAGCCCCCAACCCAAGCGGCAACGCAGACAAGCAGAACCGTCCCCCACCAGCAACAGCTGAAGTCCAAGACAACACCCACATCGAACAGGAGCAGACAGCACCCCGTCGTTCGCAGAGGACAAGAAAAGTACCGAGCTACTTAAATGACTTTGTTACTGACAACTGACTAAGTAGTTGTCTATGAACACGTTACAGTTATACCTTTGATTGATTGATTGATTTTATTATAATACGGGTCCAAACCTCAAGGGGGAGGATGTTGCAATATGTAATTAGATATTGACATAAGTATCAGTTTTCATATACTCGTTGTAGTTTTACACTTAGAGAATAAAGTCGTGTTGTACATCGTCGCTCAATCTCGTCGTTCTTATTGAGTCGAACACGCTATCGAAACATTATTGTTGTCTACTTAGTAGTAAAATGTTAATTAGTCAGTACTAAATGTTAGTGCTCATTTCACGGATATAATATTTGCACTCTACATGAATAACGTGTACTAAACAATATACAAAAAAAATTATAATACAATCTTAGTTTAATCTTCAAATACTATTCAAATATTATATCATAATGGCAATAAATCGACAGTTATTTGGATTCGTTAAGCAGCTAGATTTATACATGAATACTGATGCAGAAATACAGATCATAACCGATACTAAACACTATAAAGAAACGTAGCGAGTCACTTACTCTTCAAAATGAAATCACAAACGAGTTTCTCCATGTTCTACAAGAAGTGTAGATGTACGGATATTCATCAGTCATCCAAGTTCTCCGTATGATTATTGCGATATAGGTAGCCCAATCTTTCAATATATTAAATGTCCACATCGTGCTTGAGTTTCCTTTGGTGTTCATTATTTCTCTCGTTTTTCAATTTCGTCCGTTCTAACTGGTTTGAAGAAACTTTGAGATTTCTGCTCCGGCTTCATTTCCACAAAATATAATATCGGTAATTTCTAGCGTTGCAAGCTTCGTATTTAAAAGCCGCCTCAACCTTCGGATATTCATCTTCACTCCACTGAAGTCACACACAACTGAACAGCTTTGCATAAGCGTATTGCATTTGAAAACAGTATTCCTTTGGGAAAGCAACAGACATGCAGCCAAAGAATACTCTCGTGAGTATGACTATATTCTAAAACGGTTAGAGAATAAACACTCGTGCTTTAGGGAATTTAGAGCGCCTCGCATTGATAGAAGGGCCACTCGGCGCTACGCGCCTCGTGGCCTTCTATCTGCTGCTCGGAGTTCTAAATCCCATAAAGCACTCGTTTACCACTGATTCAGATCAATTTATGTCTACACAGTCACTCTCATTTCCATACTCCATAGCTTTATAATTCAACTAGACGCTCTACTAGCTCGACTGTTGCTAAGGAAAATTTGAAACCTCAAAAAAATCGTAAAATTCAAAGAGAAGAGAAGGGACTTATAGGAAGTGATTGTAAGGGAGAAAGCTTTGTCAGAGCATGACGTCACCAAATTACGTCACAATGACGTCATCAAAACAGAAAACGCTCTTTTTTTCCAAGGATTTATAAGATACTGTAAATCTATGATTATACACTTGTTCTACAACACAAGGAGCAGACAACTGAGCTTGGATTTGGTATTTAAATGAAAAATATTTTTTTTATGGACGTTTTTCGAGCTGTTTTTAAGGATTAAATTCCATAACTTGTCATATTGTCTTCAGTTTTTAAAAAAGCATGCTCAGTAATGTTGACTAGGTCGTTGTTGATATTCTAGGTTAGAAAAAAATAACCCTCAGTGAACGTGCTCGAAAATTTTGAAGTTTTTTGAAAACGAGAATCTGCGCATGCGCAGTGAAGTCTTGTTAAATTTACCGTTCTTTTTCAGCATTGAATTGATGGATTTCGGAAAAGAATCCTACGAAAATGTTTAGACAGTTCTCTATTCTGTCATTTGGCATAAAAATTATTATGCAGCAAAAACGTTTTGATTTTCCTGTTGTACCCAAGCAGGAGATGCGCGAATTGTATGACTTTCAATTCATAAATTGTCATTCTCGTTCCCAGAGCTCCTCGGTTTCGGTCCTCTCCCGAGAAGGCTCTGGTCGCAGCCATTTGAGGCTCGATGCTGATTGGACGAAATATAACGCATGCGCATTTGAAAACAGCTCTGGGGACGAGATTGGATTTGGCGTAGAAACACCACGACGACGATACGATCAGTCATTGTTGATTTCATCAGCCAATGAAATTCGCTAAAATTTCAGGGTTTCCCAGAGCCCACGACCAACCAAATTACGAGTGGGTACTGGGTACGAGAATGGGAGGGGAAGAGAGGGGGAGGGAGGGGAAGGAGGGGGAGGGGGATCATACCAGTCCCCTCCTACCCCTTCTCCTCCCCTCCCCTCCCCTCCCCCTCTCTTCCCCTCCTTTTTCTCCCTGCGCCGGGCTACGCAGGCTTGTGTGGACCCCTCCCCAGACCTTTGAGATAAAAAATATTTTTTCGTTGCGTGACACTGATTTAGAAAATGATTGCATGACATTTTCCGGTTTGCTTCGCACATTAACTTACCGTTCCATGAAACCAAGTTGTAGGAAATGAGTGATCTTTACAATTCTCCATCCACTTTCTGGCTTTCTTTGCTCAAGCTTTTCGTCTTCTTTGTAGAAGAAATACGACACAATATTGTTAATTATGGAAGGAAAGAACACCAGTATTATTGTAAGGGTTCCCCACCAGGGGTGCCCTGTGGAAAAATGGTCACTCTCAACCATGAGATCCGTAATAACGTCTGCAATAAATGTACAGGGAGCCATGAGCGCAAACAGGAGACCAAACCATCCAACATCACCACGTCTTTTCCACATTTTTTCATAATAATCTCTTGTCTTTTTGTTCCTTTCCTTTTTGACAATTTTTTTACCATCTTCAGTTGATTTTCTTTTGTCTTTCTTCCCTTTTTGTATAATATCGTTTATATTTTTTACAATGGTCTTTGATTGTTCACATGAAAGGACGACCATTCGTTTCGGTCTGATGAAGTAACTGTCCGGCTGAAGTAGAAGTTTGATGATATTCAGCTGATATCGGGAAAAGTCATCGTTCGGGATTGATGACAGTCTTTCGTATGCTCTTACGTCAGTAGTCGTATCAATAGAGCCAGCATCTCTCGTCTTCTGGTCGCAATTGAAACCTCGAATTACTCTCTCTAAATGGAGAGCCTCTTCTTCACTCAAATCTTCCTGACAGTGAAGACAACGACAGCGAAAGTGGCTGGAATATTGGCGGTGAAACTTCTCGACTATCTTCTTGTCCTTTTCTGTCAGCTGAGAAACGAAGAAGTCATCTTCTTTCGCAGTTTTCATGCTCACGGGATTCATTGCTGTTGTTTCGTTAAGTAATCAGAACAATAAGTTAATTGTTAATAACCGCATTATAATTCATGACAAGTAAGTAGATCATGTTTCAATCAGCAATAAGTTTACCGAGATTCAACAAGTCATTTAAGTTTGCTAACCGGGAAAAGTGAAACAGCTAACCAGTATGAATATGGAACCTTATTAAGACCCGCCACAGAAGTAAGTAACAATGATTGTACAATTATAGAAGACAGAGTTCAATTGACTGATCGTAGGATTTGTATGTTAAGAAGTTATAAATTGTATCGTTTATTCTTTTCATAGATCGAATAGCATATTAAAGCATAAGCAAAGGCAAAGAGCAACAGTAATGCTATAAGCCGAATAAACCTGAGTTGTTATACGATTTGTGGTAGTCAAACTGGTTCATACGACCGTGATATAATTGCGGAATCAGCTGTAGCTAAACTAAACAGGAACTAACTGAGTCAAGTCTCAGCAAGTCACCTTCTAAGAAGAGGAAAGCGCCCCGGGGGGAGGCGGTAAAAAGGGTATATCATTTTGATCCTTGTATCCTGCGCTTGTGCTTGCGTATCGCAACAATGCTTGTGCCTGGTATTCAAAAGCTCAACCGAGCTACGCGGATTAGAAAGAAGTCGAAACTAGTGTGTGAGGTCACCGAGGATTGAACTACTGACCTCTCGCTTATAGCAGGCAGCGCACATACCAACTAGGCCACAGGGTAGCAAAGGGGTTACGCGTGACGCGTGATTTGACCAAAAAAATGGAGCGTGAATCGTGGAAATCATAAAAATTCGAGCGTGATGCGTGAATTAATGTTTCAACGTGATGCGTGATCGTCACTTTTGACCGACTGTGATTCGTGATTTACCGCTGTTATGCTCTGTGAAACTTCCCTGCTGACAGAGTCTCCTTTTCTCCCGGGGAAGAGAAGAGGAAGAAAAGAAGACTCTGCCCCCATCCGTTGAATTCTCTGTTGCGCATGCGTTACTATTCCTAAGCAACGGGTGACATTGATTGACACCAGATGAGGCTATTCGCGACGCGAAGACGTGAAATCAACAAATCAAAGGTCAAAATTCTTGTTTTGATTTTGAAGTGTTTCAGGACTCGTATCTAGTATTTATATGGTCTCTTGGTTCACCAATACCTTCGGACGACCCTTCGGACTGATCTTGAATTTTTGTACTGCACTTTAATCCTACCCTGGTTCCAGAGGCTTTGTCAAACTCTATAATAATACGATGTTTGTATCCCGCGAGCTGCGAAGCAGCGAGAAAGAAAACACGCGCCGCTTCGCGGCATACAAACATTGTATTATATAGAGCTTAACAAAGCCTCTGGAACCAGGGTACTTTAATCCGAGCTTTTCGTACGATTTCATCTGATCAGAAATCAGGGACGATTACACAATCAAAACATGATCGACGACTTGCCGATTCTCCATTGCCACTCGAATTGCCGCTTGATGGGCTCCTGCGCTTGATCAATAAGAGATTTCACATATCCCGTTGGCCGTTGGCAAACAGACAAATATTTGGAAAATTCAACCGTTTATATTGGCGGGCTCCAAAATATGCCAGCAGACTTTATTCTAGTCATGCGCAAAACAATTATTATTCAAAAAACCGGTTTTCACAACAGTGGACGGCGGCTAGATCAGAGAATTCAACGGATGGGGGCAGAGTCTTCTTTTCTTCCTCTTCTCTTCCCCGGGAGAAAAGGAGACTCTGTCAGCAGGGAACTGTGAAACGTGAACGTTAAGTTTAGGATCTAAACATTTTCACGCGTGAAATTCCAAAATTTTGGCTAGCGCTCGTGATTCGTGAATTTCGGACATTTTGGTCCGTGACGCGTTAATTTACAAAAAAATCTCTCGTGAAGCGTGATCATGACCCCTCCTTGCTACCCTGTAAGGCAACACTTGCTCCTTGACACTTGCTAATGAGGTGTGCGCGTGGCTACATGCTTCGATGACTCTGATAAATGCTCACATTATTATTGAAGACGAAAACTAAATTTACACACAGAAATATGTTCAGTATTTTATACTTTCTGCTCCAGTTTTTCTTTGTTGGCACTTTTATATTTTCTTGATTGAGCGTTCAGCGTGTTATTCCACTCATTAGCATTTAATGAACTTGAACTTAGCGTGTTACATGAAATCGTTCTATTATGAACCGCTAATTAGAAAAGAAAACATCAGAACTTAAAATGAATATGCAGTAATAAATGCTTGTTTGTTGGGAGTTACTTGACGAGCTGAAGCAATAGTTTGCTGACTGAGTGATCGGAGGAGAAAAATACAAGGAATTTTGGTTCGTTTTTGAACAGGTGAAGGTAGGACAGAAATTGACTTAGTTTATACAGATACAACTCAGCTGCTGCAAATGAGCAAACTAAACAATATACATTCTTGGTGATCATCAAGCTCAGTGTGAATGGAGTTAGAATATTTGTGAATCGGATGAACATTTAATACGTTACTAACGTATTAAACTTGTCAAGGAAAACTTGTTCGTGCGGCTTTACCAAGGTACAAATCAGAAAACTAACTGCTCAACAAACAATAGTTTTCTAATTTCTACCCGGCAAGGTTCGGTAACTCGTTTACTTCAGTAAACCACCAAGTGTAAACACGGCCTTTATAGTATAGTTTTCTGATTTGTACGGCTTAATACTGAAGCGCTCAGTCGCCGATTCGTGTTTCCATGACAACAGTTTAGATCACATCGAATATAAAGAAAGATTTGACCCCGATAGTACCACAAGCAGCACTAAATAATTAAATAAAACGATATTTATATATTTAAGACGTATTATTATTATTATTATTTCATTATATATATTTGCGCCTGTTTGCGCGCGCGCTCTACCACAGGAAACCCATCAAACCACAGATAACCCATCAAAAAAGACGCCAATATCATTGCTGACGCAGCGAGCGAGCCTGAAGCGAGCGAGCAAGGAAGCAATTGGCCATTACAAAAAAGAGCAGGGGACTGGGACCAAGTCCGTAAAACTAATTGATAAGAAACTAGCAAAAGTGGGCATCATTTTCTTACAGAGCAGATCAAACTTAGCTAATCTGGAAAGTTTGATGAACTTTGGCTTAATATTGACGATGCTAGAGGGCATCAAAGATGTACATTTCCCCATACAAACTCTTTATTTTTTTACGTTGTCTACCCAAACCATACATTCACTGTAAAATTTCAAAATTTCAAAAGTTTATAATTCCGACAGAATTCAGTCAAATCACATCAAACTTTGCACATATGATAATTTCAAAATGTTGTTTCATGTTATAACTTAATTTCGTAATTACATTAATTATAATAAACTCGTTCCCAGTCCCCTGCTCTTTTTTGTAATGGCCAATTCCAGGAGCCCATAAGTAGGAGCCTCCATCTACCGTACTGTGTTTGTGAGACGACCTGTGACCGGATCAGGCTATTTTTAGAACACCTTTTCCCGCGAACTAATCATCAATCAATAGGAATCCCCCATGGGAATTAAACAGAACCAATCAGCATCAATGAGGTAGATGATTTGTGTTTATTTGTGATATATGAACAAAGTGGCGGACGAAGAAATTGGCAAAATTGAAGAAACTGAAAGTGAAGAGAGCGAAAATGATAGTGATAGTTACAGTGACTCTTTTGCAGAGTTTAGTACTTCATCGGAAAGTGACCAAGAGTCTTAAATTCAAGTTCATGTTCTGTTTCTCAAGGAACTAAAAAAACATCAAATAGTAAACCTACCAAGCCAAAAGCTAGAAACTCCGTAACAAAGCCGAAATCAAAAATCCCTTGGTGTTAAAATTTCGCGGCAAAACTGGTGTTCTAAAAATATGAAATTCAAGAAAGGCTGATACTACGTAGAAATAAAAAGCTTAACACAACACCAGCATTTTCGTTCACGGTTCCCTCTTTCAAGTTTATATTTTCATGTTTTGGACCGTAGATCTTCTTAGATCCGTTATGCTGTAATTCTTTAGCATAGTTTGTCTATGCATTCCGTGTAGGATTGGTTTTGTCCATCCACACCTAGGTTAAACACAACACCAACATGATATTTTGGATTCTTGCCCTTTGGACCATATTACCGCACGTGTTGTGGTGTGAGCCAATGGGCAGGTTTCTAAATTTGAGCTGGTTGAGTTTCAGAGTCGATACGCAAGTAACATGCATTGGCTTTCTAAGTTGGTGTTTGTTGCTCTCGCTACACCGTACTGATGAGTTCCAAAAGAACGAAACAGCTGTCTACGGTTGCCGATCCTGGCTCTCTCTTGCTCTATCATGTTGGTGTTGTGTTTTAAAAGCTTTTTATTTCTACGTAGTATCAGCCTTTCTTGAATTTCATGTTTGCCATATGTATAGCTGATTAGATCTTTTACAGATCCTACGTATACCTACAGCATTTTCGTTCACGGTTCCCTCTTTCAAGTTTCTAAAAATAGCCTGATCCGGTCACAGGTCGTCTCACGAATACATCCCAGATGGAGGCTCCTACTTATGGGCTCCTGCCAATTCTAATTCATTCACATAGGCAGAAAAAATCTCGATTTTTACCCGGCATGCAGTTTCCAATAACCATCATGCAATTCTCAAGAACCATCATGCAATTCTCAAGAACCATCATGCAATTCTCAAGAACCATCATGCAATTCTCAAGAACCATCATGCAATTCTCAAGAACCATCATGCTTTTCGCGCCAACTCCCACATACGCTATTCAAGCTTTCGCGTTTCTGATCGGTAAATGTCGTGCCCAAAATCTGTGTCCCTATAATTAATTTGTACATGTGTATGTTTCTTTAGCCGGTATATCCTGACTCGTAAGCCCATCAGATACCGTATCTTGTGCTTTTCGTGGGAATTGTGTAGTTCAGAAGATCACCGTATTAATTGAGCTGATTAGTGCCGGCTGACCGTGTGTCAGTTTCAAGTGTGAATATTCGCATTGAAATCTCAATTATAAGTAATACATTAGTTATTCATAAGCTATCCAGTTTTTCAAATAGACAAATACTATTCAAAACAAAGAAAGGTAGACTCGTCTAATAATTTGCATACTTGTCACTTGGCATAAAACAAAACATTTCATAACTACAGTAGTCTAAGCTCTCCGGCACCAACTCTTATCCACAACTACTAACATTGCATTCACCGTCAGCATTCACTGCTGTTAGGTAGCCTAGTTTTATTTAATTATTTAGTAGCCTCAGAAGTGAATAGTCTCCTATGCACCCGTTCTTAGTTTCGGGATCCCTGTGCTCACAGGGATCCCGAAACTAAGAACGGGTGCATAGGAGACTACAGAAGCAATGGTTGGGCTGCCTTTTCCCTTGTTCTTGATAATGGTATAACTGAGGCAACACCGCGCTTCGCTATCGTGTTTGCGCGGTTACAATCCCAATATGGCGCCGTGGGAACAGTGAAATACCCACTGGGCTGTAGATCCTTTGTGTTAATTTACAATCTTGGCAGAAAATAAATGAGAAAGTTTTTGAGAATTTGAGAAAAGTTTTTAATTCTCAGGAGAGAGAATTTTCTCTCATTTTGTCTCCTGGACTGCATGGGGATGATTTAATGCGAGGAGCCATCGTCTTGGATCTCAATCGATAACGGTGGCAAAGTCACTGGTAGTCGGTAATGTCTACTCCCTACTATCCAAACTCATAGAACTACCAGCCGCAGGACCTGAGAGCTGCTTTGGTTATGTTAATTCGATCTAGTGACTGAATTTGAGCTAAAATTGCCCACTGAATAGAGAAAAGAACAGATGGAAATGCATGACAAGTAGCAGCCGAGCCGGTTTATGTATTCCTAATGTATCCATGACACCTGATTGACTGTGAGAGAGAGTCGACAAGCAGAGCCTACGTACTGTACATGTTCGCTTCAGTTGCACCAGTAGGCCGGCTCTCTCTGACTAGCGAACATTGTAGCTGTTTTGGCAAAGTGTCCGAAATTAAGCTGACTTTATAAAAGCTATTCAAGAAAGACTGACAGCGTGTAGTGGATGCTTGTGTTCACTTTAATCATTGATCTCATCTTGTGCCTTATCTCTTGTATTCAATCTGCGGTTAGTTTATTTGTCGGTGCTGGCGCCGCATAGAGTAACAAACAGGAAAGGAGCAGGAACTTTTTTTTTTATTTTTTTATTTTTTTATTATTATTATATCTTGTAAACAAATTACAATGGTTTTACAAAAGATTACACATACGTACAGCAATTTATAACAACAAAACTGATAAGTTACCTCATAACTAGATTACTTTGCTACGCTCAGTACACTAAAATTACGTTACAAAAAAAAAAAAAACAAGATAGGCATAATAGTACTATTGACATATATCTACTACCTATTTACAAGTATTCATGCTATATTGAAGAGAGACTTAAGATATACTATACTAATTAGTATAGTGTTAACAGTCTGTGGCTATAGCTTTCTTTAATTTTTCGAATTTTTGAAGATGCGAAGCTAATTTAAATTTCCTTATTGCTATATTATATTCAATATTTTCAAATAGTTTGATTGAGTTCTGAAATACTTTAAAATGAGGACGTTTTTCTTGTGATCTTGCTTTATATAGATGGACTTTATAAAGTAGTATTATGAAATTTACTAAGCTATACTATTACCTGAGCAGAGTATTATGTTGGATAAGTTTAGTTCTGGCAAGATAACCTCATAATTACTCAACCAGTTCTTAATACTAAGGTAAACATTCCTGGATTCTATACAGTTAACAAAGAAGTGTTCTACAGATTCAAGGAAGATAAAACAAAAGGAACATCTTGGAGAGTCTATAAGTTTAAATTTGTACAACTGCTTATTTAAATAGAGACAGTTATTTAAAAGTTTATACTGGAACCAGCGCAACCCAGTATCTATAGTAGTTTTATAAATATGAGAATAGACTTCCTTCCACTCAATGTCCGGGCTTGAAAGTTTTTCACTTAACCTTTTTTGTGCTGTAGGGGCCATGAATTTCCTACTTATCAATTTCGAATAGATTTGTTTTGATTTGACTTTATCTAGTCCTATAGGTTTCCCTTCTAGGAGAATGTACTTCCCCCCTGGCAGATCAAAGACTTTTAGTTCCTTATCTTTCAGAATAGATTTCCATTTTTGTGGAAGGGCATGTATAATACCCATCCATAGCAAAAAATCCCTGTTCTCCATTCCTTTTGCATGAACGTAATCCCAGTTAAAACCTGAATTATTTTCCCAAATATGGTGAACCCTTAAAAAGCCCTTATCTACCATTCTTAAAATGTTACGAGAGTCTATATTAAAACGTATGTAAGAATTATTCCATAAGGGTTGTCTTAATAAAAGGAGCAGGAACTATTATTTTCCGGCGAAGCGGAAATTGAAGAGCTCTACCGTGACAGGTAGAAATAGATTAATTAGGTGAGCCGATCAGCAGAGAAACACGTCCATTAAGTTTATCAAGTTCCCGGATCAAGTTTCTATGGCGTCTTGTTCCTTGACATGCAGTTATTACTCGGCTGGCTGCCTGTGGCACACCGAGTTGAAAAATGGGCTTTCTTTTTCTTATGGCCACAAATCGCCAACTGGGTACCAAGGCGCATGCACTCTGTGCCGCTGAGGAAACCGAAGGCTCATTGCTGCAGCCCGCCGAGTGAACGTTTATAGAGCGTCTTGTTCAAAGTCATTTGCATAGTATATATTATGCATGCAGACTATTGTTAGTGACAAACCTCTTCTCTCATTGGTCAATTAATGTATATAAGTCACACTTCGCCCAGAATAATTAATTCACTGATCACATGAGAAGTAACCAAAGGAGGTTCGCTACCCACCCCTCCCACCCTCGCTGCCTGTGTTCAGTGACCGCACATCCACACAACGACACTCCGCGTCGTACTTTGCTACACCGGAGTGTTATCTCCATACCTTAACATCACTAACAATGGAAAAGGGAAATGATATATTACTATTGATACCGGGATCCCTGTCCTTTCTGGATATGGTGTCCAGTCTCTCCCGATTAATAGACTTAATGAAAGACCAGAGTTGAGAAAAAAGAGACGTGCTACAGAGGATGCTAGCTAGTGCAGTATGTCATAGAGGCGTTTTCCTATGAGTGTTAAAGTTACGGTACCGTGCCGCATTGAAAGAGTTTGATTGAATGAGATACATCTGCACGCTTTTTGATTGGTTCAGAAAGGAAGCCATTTGAGTGTCACGGTACCGTAGGTATTTAACGTCATATGACGACAGTATCATATCCACAGCGAGCGTAGGTGCCCACACTCCGACTACAACACGATCGAAGTCAGTGAACTTTTTCAGTTTGAAGAGGATTAGAACGTGTTAACGACTGCTGTACTTGAACGGAAAACCTTGAAAAGAACTCACGGCCGGAAAGTAACTCTTGAAGCATTGAGTCCAAATTTAGATTATGAACCGAACACAAGAAATTATAACTGAGATCGATGGCATTGGTAGTGATGGTAGTGATGGTAGTGATGGTAGTGATGGTAGTGATGGTAGTATGATAGTGATGGTAGTGGTAGTGATGGTACTGAGTGATGGTAGTGATGGTAGTGGTAGTGATGGTAGTGGTAGTGATGGTAGTGATGGTAGTGATGGTAGTGGTAGTGATGGTAATGGTAGTGATGGTAATTGTAGTGATGGTCGTGGTAGTGATGGTAGTGGTAGTGATGGTAGTGATGGTGATGGTAGTGGTAGTGATGGTAGTGGTAGTGATAGTCGTGGTAGTGATGGTAGTGGTAGTGATAGTCGTGGTAGTGATAGTGATAGTCGTGGTAGTGATGGTAGTGATGGTAGTGGTAGTGATGGTAGTGATAGTCGTGGTAGTGGTAGTGATGGTAGTGGTAGTGATGGTAGTGGTAGTGATAGTCGTGGTAGTGATGGTAGTGATGGTAGTGGTAGTGATGGTAGTGATAGTCGTGGTAGTGGTAGTGATGGTAGTGGTAGTGATGGTAGTGGTAGTGGTAGTGATGGTAGTGATGGTAGTGGTAGTGATGGCAGTGATGGTAGTGGTAGTGATGGTAGTGGTAGTGATGGTAGTGGTAGTGATGCTAGTGGTAGTGATAGTCGTGGTAGTGATGGTAGTGGTAGTGATGGTAGTGATGGTAGTGGTAGTGGTAGTGATGGTAGTGGTAGTGATGGTAGTGATAGTCGTGGTAGTGGTAGTGATGGTAGTGGTAGTGATGGTAGTGGTAGTGATGGTAGTGGTAGTGATGGTAGTGGTAGTGATGGTAGTGGTAGTGATGGTAGTGGTAGTGATGGTAGTGGTAGTGATGGTAGTGGTAGTGATGGTAGTGGTAGTGATGGTAGTGGTAGTGATGGTAGTGATGGTAGTGGTAGTGATGGTAGTGATGGTAGTGGTAGTGATGGTAGTGGTAGTGATGGTAGTGGTAGTGATGGTAGTGGTAGTGATGGTAGTGATGGTAGTGGTAGTGGTAGTGATGGTAGTGGTAGTGATGGTAGTGATAGTCGTGGTAGTGGTAGTGATGGTAGTGGTAGTGATGGTAGTGGTAGTGATGGTAGTGGTAGTGATGGTAGTAGTGGTAGTGATGGTAGTGGTAGTGATGGTAGTGGTAGTGATGGTAGTGGTAGTGATGGTAGTGGTAGTGAGTGGTAGTGATGGTAGTGATGGTAGATGGTAGTGATGGTAGTGGTAGTGATGGTAGTGGTAGTGATGGTAGTGGTAGTGATGGTAGTGGTAGTGATGGTAGTGGTAGTGATGGTAGTGATGGTAGTGGTAGTGATGTGGCAGTGATGGTAGTGGTGGTAGTGATGGTAGTGGTAGTGGTAGTGATGGTAGTGGTAGTGTATGGTAGTGATGGTAGTGGTAGTGATGGTGGTGGTAGTGATGTTAGTGATGGTAGTGGTAGTGATGGTAGTGGTAGTGATGGTAGTGGTAGTGTGGAGTGGTAGTGATGGGAGTGGTAGTGATGGTAGTGGTAGTGATGGTAGTGGTAGTGATGGTGATGGTAGTGATGGCAGTGATGGTAGTGGTAGTGATGGTAGTGTGGTAGTGATGGTAGTGGTAGTGATGGTAGTGGTAGTGATGCTAGTGGTAGTGATGCTAGTGGTAGTGATGGTAGTGGTAGTGATGGTAGTGATGGCAGTGATGGTAGTGGTAGTGATGGTAGTGGTAGTGATGCTAGTGGTAGTGATGCTAGTGGTAGTGATGGTCGTGGTAGTGATGGTAGTGGTAGTGATGGTAGTGGTAGTGATGGCAGTGATGGTAGTGGTAGTGATGCTAGTGGTAGTGATGGTAGTGGTAGTGATGCTAGTGGTAGTGATGGTAGTGGTAGTGATGGTAGTGATGGTAGTGGTAGTGGTAGTGGTAGTGATGGTAGTGGTAGTGATGCTAGTGGTAGTGATGCTAGTGGTAGTGATGGTCGTGGTAGTGATGGTAGTGTGGTAGTGATGGTAGTGGTAGTGATGGTAGTGGTAGTGATGGTAGTGGTAGTGATGGTAGTGGTAGTGATGGTAGTGGTAGTGATGGTAGTGGTAGTGATGGTAGTGGTAGTGATGCTAGTGGTAGTGATGCTAGTGGTAGTGATGGTAGTGGTAGTGATGGTAGTGGTAGTGATGGTAGTGGTAGTGATGGCAGTGGTAGTGATGATAATAACTTTATTTTAGCTTTATTTCAAGACTGTAAACACTTTACAGCTAAAGCTGATAAACTAGTGGCCCTCAATACTACAATACCAATGATGGTAGTGGTAGTGGTTAAGTGGTAGTGGTAGTGGTAGTGATGCCGTGGTAGTGGTAGTGGTAGTGGTTAAGTGGTAGTGGTAATAATACTGGTACGTTATAGAAGTTATCACTGGCAGGCTGAACGCAGCTCTACAGACGGCGGCATTAGCACTATCAATATAAGACCGTTGTAAATTATTTATAAACGCAACCATTACTGAGTGACTGACTCTAATGTTGACAGTCGCAAGCTGGTTTTCAACGCGACCTATTTGACTTTGGCATGACAGTCTGCTAATACTACATTCTAAATCTTGGCAAAACGTCAGTATTCTTTATAACTTTTCACGCCACTCTAACTACACATGCAATAATGGACAAAGTAGTAACGTGGGTGAATTACATCCTGCATGTTCTATTATTGGATTTAGTCATGCTTTGTAGGCTTAACATCCTGATCGGAAAAATATACCACAAACGGCGATAAGTTCATAGAAGAACATTACTTTGCGGTTTTATTATCGGGCTGGCTCCGGACACTTGTCTCTCCAGCATAGCCCCGCCTACTCCACAGGACGCGACCAATCTGTCGGTCAATACTTATCAGTATAGTTGCACTTCAGTTAGTTATTTTCAATCAAAGTCAACGCTAACGGTGATCAGTCTCTTCGCCACCACGTGAACTCGTCTAAGAGCCTAGAAAGCCTCAAGTTTGCTTATCGTCGCTGAACTTGGCATTCAGTAGAGAACCAATCTGAGTATCTCTCGGAAGTACCGAATAAGTACGTATATTTGTAACGCGCAGTTCTGACGGTAAGCCGAATTATTGCACGAATGAAATACTTTTAGTAACAATAATTAGGCTCTGATGTTTGTAGCTGGACAAACGCTGGATGCCAGTCCTGCATGCAGTTCTGTTTCAAAAGGTTTATTAATAGCATAACTTATTCTGCGCAGCTTTCAAAGCACGAGTAGAGTCTGAGTATATCTGTTAGACATTGCTGAATGCCTGTCAAGCTATACTCGGTTACGTCATGCGCACCATGGTTTCAGAACGAAAAGCGATCGCAAGGAAATCACTACCGACACTAGTCTGCACAATAACCTTGACTTACATAACCTACGTGAATGTTGTGGTAGTCTTCCCACCTTAGACTTAGCATTTGTTTCATGCGGAGTGGCTCTGTTAGCTGTCTAGACCCTGCATGACTGATCGAGTGACAACTCAATTGTCATCCGTGTCAATACGCTGGCACTCGTATTGTTTATTATCACTACATAACACCAGTTTTTAGGCACACGTCCAGACACGAGAGCTATATTGCGCGAAAAGAGTTGAAATTTTAACCGACCGAGGAAGGGAAGAGCGACGGAATTGAGGCGTTCCCGGTACATACTACATACATGGCTTTTCAGAGTCAAAATTACGTCTTTCTTCCTCGTCCAGTAACTTCCGATTCGAACTACAGTCTCAACTTGACTTATTTTTTCTGCTATTACAAAGTGTTGAGAATAATATCCGCAAGTTCAATAAAACACGGACAACCTTCTAATCGTATCCTCAATATCACTGTTGTAAAGCGAGCTCGGCCGGAAACATTGACGTATTACTATGTTTGTAAGACCACTAGAAAGATCTCTAGTTGAAACATGGTTCGATCCAACTTATCGTTGAGACCGGAAATGACCGGCATTGTTTACTTCCGATTTGAATGGTTCTACAACTCCTGCGGTTTCTATTCTTAATAGTTTTGTTCCGTTGAAATATTTCCACTCACCAAGACAATTGGACACGACAGCCGACTCTGAACTTAATATCTTTCTGATCTTTCTTAAGATATATGAGGACTCCTCGATGCTTAGATCTCTACATATGTCACGGAATGTGCCGCACAGCGCAAAGACGACAGGGGGAAGGGAGGTGGGGGGGACAGATCGGAAGCCCAGGGGCTGCTCAATAGGGCCGAGGGGTACTGGGGACGGGGAAAATGGGGGAGAGCCCCCTGAGTATAGTCCCTTCCGTAGCCTGCGTAGCGAACCTAATCCCTAAGGGGCAATAATTCACATGCACTTATTGCAGCTTTCGGACTGGGACCGAGGGAAACATTCGCGGTCTCAGGACCACAAAACATACTGCTTTCTCGAGGTCCCAGTCAATCTGAAGTGTTTTGTTATATAGCTAATTGCATTATCGGTGGCGGATTGAAAATCATAAATCATAGAAGCTGAGACCGCAAGGATGGATGGGAAATCAGTTCATGAGTCACATTACATAAGATATATTCAATGTTCTCGTAGTTTTGAAGATATATGAGCTATTTAACTAAGATCCTACAAGTCTGGATAAAAAGGTCGATCATTTGATGGTGTTATTTGAGAGTTTTAATTTCCCAGAATTCCTTTTGGTCATAGCTTTCATGATTTTCAACCCGACAACGATTATGCAATTAGCTATATACCAACTGTCAAAGAACAACAAAAAGATGTAACTACGAACAAACATTTTTTATTCCAAATCTGATCTTTATGAACGACGAACTCACAAATTACAGTTACGCGAAGAGCACCGCTGGATTCTCGAGCATGCAACAGCTACAAGAAATTACGAACCCACTGCGTATCTTAACTTTTTTTGAAAATGTTGAAATTTTTCCAATAAAAGACACACATCCAACTACTGCGCAGTCTCAGTGAAAAACAAACAGAACGCTTCGGTTGAGGTACTTCCGGTATATAAAGGTGTTGTCATGGAAACCATGGATGTATTCTTATCGTGGTCTTCATGGCATGATTACAGCATCAATACAATACTCAGTGTATAAGTTTAGCTTCCTGTAAATGTCTACTAACGGCCACCTCCCCCTCCCCTCTACCTCTCATCTACCGTATTTCCTCGATTAAGCGCCCACCCTCGATTAAGCGCCCTACCTAGATTAAACGCCCCCCCTTGCCCTCAAAATTTGAAATAAACGCCCCCCCCCCCCCCCCCCTTCGATTAAGCGCACCCCTCCCCTCCCCCAAGAAATGTGGTACAGTAAGAGATTACAGAATTCGAATATGGCATACAACTTGCGTTTTATTACAAAGTTACGGCATGTTCCTATATGTAGTACCATATTGAAGTTATGTTTCCGAGTTCAAACCACGTTTTTTATATTAAGCGCCCCCTAGATTAAGCGCCCTCCCTCGTTTAAGCGCCCTCCTTGTCCTCCTTGGCCACAAGGGCGCTTAATCGAGGAAATACGGTATTTCATTTCTGTGATGACCAGGGTTTTCTTATCCCTGTCACCAACAAGCTCAACACTACCCTGGTACCAGAGGGGCTCGAAAAAAAATTACTCTCTCAACCTCTGTTACCCAGGGTAGCCCAACACTAACATGCTCGAGAGTGGCTCGGAAGATAACCGGGTACCGAAGACCACCGGTGGATGACTCTCAAGCCCAACACTAACATGCTCGAGAGTGGCTCGGAAGATAACCGGGTACTGAAGACCACCGGTGGATGACTCTCAAGCCCAACACTAACATGCTCGAGAGTGGCTCGGAAGATAACCGGGTACCGAAGACCACCGGTGGATGACTCTCAAGCCCAACACTAACATGCTCGAGAGTGGCTCGGAAGATAACCGGGTACCGAAGACCACCGGTGGATGACTCTCAAGCCCAACACTAACATGCTCGAGAGTGGTTCGGAAGATAACCGGGTACCGAAGACCACCGGTGGATGACTCTCAAGCCCAACACTAACATGCTCGAGAGTGGTTCGGAAGAGTAACCGGGCCCAGGGTAGCCCAACACTAACATGCTCGAGAGTGGTTCGGAAGATAACCGGGTACCGAAGACCACCGGTGGATGACTCTCAAGCCCAACACTAACATGCTCGAGAATGGTTCGGAAGATAACCGGGTACCGAAGACCACCGGTGGATGACTCTCAAGCATGATACATTAATTGTCGGTTCGACTTTAGTTAGTTTTTGCCAGAGGAAGGTGTCGAACGGACTGTTCCTCTGTAAGTCTTCTCGGATCGTCTTGTTTTGATGTTAGCTGCGTTGTCAAGGCAACACCACAACAATCTCGTGCAATCCCGCCTACATGGAGAGTTCTCATCTCAGCACACGCTGAATTTCGCACTCTGGAATTTCTCTATCGCTGAGCATCTTATCGAATCAAGGATTTTTCACTAAGACTTCGACCTTTGGCTTTGTTTACATGCTGAGCGCGCGAGAATATTCAGAGCAAATTCCGAACTGAAGCCAAAAACTCCGGTAAATACACAGGGATCCCAAACCATAGTTGTCACAAGAAAACAGAGAAGACGAGAAGACGATCGCTTAGCTCATCCAAGGCTCGCAATTTCGTTCATAAATGGTCAGGAGTTATTACATGGTCCAAGGCTGCATTTCGGGAAGAGTACTTTTGTAGTTTTGTAGTTGTGTTGCTACTAAATTCCAAGTTATTTTCGGTTGGACTGCCTGTGGTTTAGCACGTACGGTGTGTATTGAATGTAAAGGGACTGATTACTGGAATTAGCCTTGACCTTATATACCGATACAGAACTAGTATCAGCCGTTATTTGTTACTGAGAAGACCACTCTTTCTAGAGTTGAACTCTTTTTTCACGGGAACGAATTTTGCCGCGAGTATTACCGCCTAGTGTATACTCCAGTGCCAAGGTGAGAAGGAGCTCACGTTTGGGGTCAAACGTTGATTGTTTTAAAACGAATCGAAGCGAGGAGTGTATTCATAACTTTGTCAATCTGTGGCAGGTCTCAGTGCGTAACAACTTTGGCAACTGGCTTCTCGCAAACAAGGTTGAGTGTCACAAAGTTGTTAGATGTAATTGTTCTTCACTTGCATGTAGAGCGTACCGGTGAGTACTGGAGTGGTCTATAGTTAGTAGAATAGTTAGTAGATTCATTGTTGAGTGTGTTGTTTTAGTCAAATCATCACTGGGTTACTACACGAATTGTCACTCTCGAAGAACAAAGCAGCTACCATTTACAAGATTCTTGACCTTTTGGCTTTGGTCTTGTTCCAGACCTCGTAGTTTACAGTCAGTTTTGGTTGAGTAGCTTACAATTCGGCCAAACACCGCAGTTTGGCTTTCTTCATTGGTGACTTTAAGCTTTGAGAAAGGATTGATTTTCATCCAAACGTTTCAACTCAACAATGCATGGAGGGAATAACCCCCCCCCCCCCCCCCCCCCACCCCCCCCCCCCCCCCCCCCCCCCCCCCCCCCCCCCCCCCCCCCCTCCCTCCCCCCCCCCCCCCCCCCCCCCCCCCTCCACTCCCCCCTCTCTCTCCCTCTGCCCCTCTCCCTCCCTCAGCTCCTCACCCTCCTCCCTCAACCCCTCTCCCTCCCTCAGCCCATCTCCCTCCCTCAACCCCTCTCCCTCCCTCAGCCCATCTCCCTCCTCAACCCCCTCTCCCTCCCTCAGCCCATCTCCCTCCCTCAACCCCTCTCCCTCCCTCAACCCCTCTCCCTCCCTCAGCCCATCTCCCTCCCTCAGCCCATCTCTCCCTCCCTTATGCGCAGCCTCTTACAACCTCTCTTTTGCTTTTACCAAAATAAATCCTTCTATTTCCTAATTACTATATCTGTTGCCAATAGAATGTCATCACTGTATTCATTAGTCATATTTGAATGTCCTATCGTGAACCTTTGCGACTTTGGCTTCAATTCAGACAACTGATAATTTCTTCAGTCAACACACTAGCTCGTGTTTGTAGCTTATCAAAATCGCTTTATCGTGACCTCATCCAAATTTCTAATACTTTTCAAAAATTTAAAAAAAGAAATGTGCTACCATGGTTACCTGGACGGCTGCCGGCTATGTGACGTCACAGAAAGCCAATTCAACGTCAAGAATGCGAGCATGATTGACGTCATTCTTGGGTATCGTGATTTTTAGCTCGCGCACGTTTCCTCTTCCGTGTTTCATAGTCACGCTTTCCCGATTGTTGTTTGTTGTTATTGGTTCGTTTGTTTTAGACGCGGCGAGAGATTTTTTTGGAAAAAAACTTTTCTAGCAAAATCACGTCGAACCTTAGGAATGTACTTCTGTTGTTAAAGTGCAAACAGCGGGCGGAAGTCAGCAACTAATTCTCTCGTTCCTTTCCACCCACAACCAATAAGCGGTAGATCCGGTTTTCGTCGAACTTGATATGCTAATTCCATCGTCATTGAACATTGCAAATTGCGTACTCGTGAAGTGCAACCACATCGCTACGAGAATCCAACTACGAACGTGTGTATTTAGAGACTCGTGATCAGCGAAAAAGATCAGCAATCAAACTGAGGTAAACTTCTCAGACGAACTATAATTAACTTCTTCTTATCTCCGCGGGGAAAAAAATTAATCTTAAAACCGTGAACTCCAGGTTATGTCTTGAATCCAAGTTTTTTTATTGTAGCGAAAACGCGCGCGGCTGAGTCATTACTTAGCATTTACTATCATGCTGTTTGTCGTGCTTTGTTTAAATTTACGTTCAGCTCTTGTAAGTTAGGGTCGTAGGTGAAGTGCGGGCACTATCGCTTTTCTGTTGTGATTGGAGCTAGCGCAACGCAGACGGCTGTTTTGATTGGCCATAATACCTTCTGTATAATCTAGTTTAGACAACCTTAGACAAGCGCATTTATTTTCGCCTGTAAAATACGTTGCAAAACAGTATTCAACATGTCTAAAAACCGAAGTATAAGCTCATGAGAAATTAACTTTTACTGAAATGAAAAACAGTCCTAAAAGCCATTATATTCCAATACATTGCGAACAATAGACGGAAATAGTAGAACGTGCTATTTCTAGTACTTCATTCTAGAACATGCACGGTCATCCATCGATGTTTCTTCGCGTCTCTGGTAACCTTACAACTTGTTTTTATTCCTTAGGTAGCTGTAGTTAGTGCTACAAAATCATAAAAAAACAGTACTTCTCATTGGAATATGAAAGCAATATTTTAACTTAATGGTAAATAGGTCCTTCAATATTACATCAGCAAAATTACAGCTCATTTCAAATTTCGACCGATTTTCGTCCAAAATCTATAACACCGTGAAAAAAGTACTTCACTTTACTGACGTTTCGAGCCTTAGCCCTTCGTCGGAGTAACGGAGAGTTAGTTAATAACCAATGCTCTACGTGAAGTTTGTAGTTACACCTTGTCCACTCAACCGCAAGTACAAGTCGACAATATGCTCACCCCACGTGTAGTGGACGTCACACACTTCCTAACAAACAATATCAAGCAAACTGTATTTATTTCACTACGACAAAGATACGAAATAATCAAGCATCACATCTGATCTTCTGAAGTTCTGAACGTGGATGTAGAACAGGCGTTGTTACGTAATTCATTCATATATACGTAGGGTTGTTGGTTTTCTGACCTTGGGTATTTTGTGCTATTGTCTAATGGAATAATAGGACCGGAACGTGGATTATAATAACGTTATCACGCTCTTATATGATGACATAAAACAAGTATTCAGATAAGAAGCAACGGAAACATACAAGCGATCCTGAGAACACATAGATTAGGACAGTCGTCAGGAACTGAGACCTCGGTATAACTCTAAAACTGATCATCACATGCAATAAACATGAATCCATTCATTTTCTTTTAACGTCTGGATCTAGAGATCTACGAAGCAGTTAGCTACGTAAGGTGAGGTTCTTTAGTACACCGAGGTATGCAGGAAAACCCAAAAGTTAGGCCGGAAAGAGTCCAAAAACATGGCATGTCGCCACTGAGTTATTTGCAACTCAAGTGTTGACTGAAAGTTAAACACCGAATGACGAAGACAAGCAACTTGAGTGACTTCCGATATGAACCGTTCGTTCGTACTTATCGTATCAATTCTTGTTTATCGCTATTCTTCAGCTGTTTCCGCAAAAAACGCTGTCGGTAAAAGCACTAAGACCGAAAGGGGTCATGGGTAATATTGTATGTTTGTTTTGTACACCAACAAGGCGCCTATATAGCAACATAGTTGCAAAGACACATCAGTAATGTTAGCAGTTATCACCACCATTACGATGAAAGCCGGGTATCGGCGTGGAACTCTTTTCTGTCAGATTTCCTATGCTGCCTTTCGGTATTGTCGCGGAGTTTCGCGTGTTTTTCAGCGACGTTTTTTTTAAACAGCGGTATCAACCAACGTAGTCCGTAGTTCAGAAGAACTGTGAAAAAAATCAGCGAAAACATGATAGTATAAAGAATCGGTTACGTCATTTCCGACTTTATAGCATAGGCATGAAGGACAAACGCGTCTCTATTCCAGCCATTTTCCTCTCAGTTTCAAGACACAAAAAAGATTGCGCATTTTGTGTGTGTCATCACGCCTGGATTATATAGTTATTACATATGTAAGATATACATTTTTTCTTAGTTTTAGCAAACGTTTTCGATCATTCGATCATCATCAGGTTCAATGCTGGAGGTCAATGGTGAATGAAATTAAATACTTAAGTGATACCTCCAGGGAATAAATTTAGGTGATAGGATTTGACTTGTTTGTTTAAGTCTGGTCTTAATTTAGCAATGTAAAGGGCTTCCAGTGTTTTCCGTATTCCCAACGGGTAGCTTGTACTAATAATGTTCCATTCGAACTTGTGATTAGGATTTTGAGCGCAGTGACGAGCAGGTCTGATTGGCTGTTGGGCGTGCTGTGTTCTTTAAAACGTAGATCAGCGTTCCTGGCTGTTTCACCAACATAATTTGTACCCTGCGAGCAGAGGTTCCTTTTCGTCTTTCTATGTTCACTGAGTCTTTACTTTTACTTTTGCTGTATCAGCTTTTTGCTTTGGCTTTTACCTTGCTGTTCTTGTAGTTCGAAAAAAACCTCTGCCCGAACTCCGCACTTTTCCGTTTGAGCATGCGTCGAGTTGAGCATAAAAAGACGAAAAGGAACTTCTGCTCGCAGGGTACGCAAGTTGAGCCTCTGAACATAGTTAGTAACTATGCTCTGAATCCATGTAGGCCGCCATCTTGAACCGTGATGATGTCACACGGTGCTCACCAGTTCCTAATGGTCATGCAAGTCATTGTTTATAATCAATAAAGCATGGTAATAATGTTAGTCTTAGATTAGCAACGTGTGACGTCATTACAAACCAAGATGGCGGCCTCCATGTGGATTCAAATTGTGCAGTCGTGTCTTGAAACTGAGAGAAAAATGGCGGGAATAGAGACGCGTTTGTTCTTCATGCCTGAGGCTCAACTTTTAATGCGAGAAAAGCAGTGAAGGTTTTCTTTAATACTTAGTCCAAGCTCGTTAGACGATATTGCGGTCCTCGATTATAGTGCGCGCGCTTTGACCTAGCAAAACGCCTGCCATTTTTGTGTTTTCTACGCTACGTTCGTTGCAATTACCAACCACTAACGATGGGCCAAGGACTCGTGAAGGATGGATAAAGATTAAAGCATTCAATGTAGAAAAAACATGAAACTATAAAGTTTGTATCGCAAAGGTCGTGGGTCCGATTCCCGTTCTAAGCCTGATTTTTTTTTCAGGCGTTTTTTTTCAGTAGTGTCAGGTCTCTATTTGGATTACTATTTAACAAATAGAAAACGTTTCCCGTGTTTACATAGCCTGATATAAACACGAGGGAAGTTTGGGAGAAGTCGAGAGCTATTGTGTAAAAACAGAGCTCGAGACTTCTCCCAAACTTTCCCGAGTGTTTATATCAGGCTATGTAAATACGGGAAAACGTTTTCTATTTGTTTTATAAAATAACTACAAGGATTTCTTTCGTAAAACTCCTTTATTTACGCGAGATTTTAGTGATCAAAATTTCAATTCTCCTGAAAAGCGTCAGAAATCGCCTATCATCCAATCAAATCTCACGAAAGAAATCAAAATGGCAAGGCGACTCGACAACTTTTATTTGTTTAGTTTACTGTTTTGACACGAAAAACGATTTGAAGAATGCTATTTTCTGTCAGAAAATTGCAGAAGAATGCTTGTTACACTTTGTTTTTGTATCCTGTGAACACGAAACACGAAGAAAAGTGAGAAAAGCTGAGCCGAATCACGATCAATGACGAAGAGTCGTCAAACTTTCTGAAATATTTGACATCTTGATGAATGGAGCACGAAGTCAGGTAGCCAAATATCCACAGTTTTTGTCGTATTTTTGAATCTTTTCGTCGCTTTTCTCGACAAGAATGTATAAACGATGGACGTTTCTGAGACATTTGAAGATGTTTTTTTCTCTTTGACATATTTTACTAGAGATATGAATGTTCTAGCGAACCCACCGTGTAGCTACAAGAATCGCTCTGTTTTTACTCTTTTGTGAGTATAAATTAAAGCTTACGGCTATCTTTTCTTGATATTTTCAGTCGTACACTTGAAAAAATATAAGACTAATGCGTAGCTAAGTATAACTTACAAAATGGTTAGTATGTGATTGAGAAAACTGAGCCGTTATATTTAGTTTTCTTCGTTATTGTGGACAGAAATAATTGGACGATTCGTCGAGTTTCTTGCCGGCCGAGTTTGAATGAACTTGAAGCTCAATTCTTGCAAAATTACTTAATTTTCGGTTTAAAATCATCAAAATCACATCTAGATAGAACTTGAACTTAACTAAACAAGAAAAACTGTAATTCTATGGCTTTTGTTTAGTAAATAAAACATGTTTGACAACAGAAAAAAATACATTTGTGGTCAGTTATTTTTACAATCAAATCCACTGCATCGCTTCAAGGTTGTTCAAGGTCATGAACCATGTTTACATAGCCTCATATCAACATAGTAATTAACCAATCAGAGCGCGCGTTATATCTAAATTATTTTATAAATATATATGTAAAGCCGTTAGTGTTTTGTTTATGTACTAGTTTAGACCATGCATGCCGCACATTCCTAGTGTCTTCTAGGTACATGCTTGAGGCGTGTAAATATGTATCATGCACAGGTAGCTGGGAATACATTTGGAGAACACGGTTTGCGGTTCTTCCAGTTTCACGCGCATGTGAGACAGACAACGCGTTTAAAATGCAAGCCTGAAATCGCTGAAAAGAACGGCCAAGGCACAACACACATGCGCCGCGTAAGTTTTACGATCGAGGTCGTACGTTATACGAACTCCGTTTAATCTTTGAGTCAAAGGTAAATATATTTAGCTTCGGTGCCGCCCCACTTGAATATAATATGATCTTCTGAAGGGCGGGCGCTGTGCCCTCTATAGGTATTAAAAACTACAACTACACGGGAGAAAATGTCGTAGCGTTAAACCATGTACCATATTTTCTATTCCTTCTATTGTCCTAAGTTGATTGAATATTTGTCTAATTATCAGTTGTGCTATGGATGATTGACCCACCCACTTCCCCTTAACCCGAAGTTTCAGCATACAGCTGTACGAACAATATGACACCTTATTGCACAGACATCCCGCTACGAGTTAGTCTCTCTACACGACATAAGTTCACAATTCCTTTCATTATTTTTCAGTATCGCGGGATTATAAGTTCAAAGTTGTAGCCGTGTGATTCGATCGAATAGAACCACCATATAGTGGACAGCACCTGACAACGCCTTGGAAAAGAGCAAAGAGGTGATTTCTCAGCGTACATCTGTGAAGGTAAGGTCGTTTGTGATTCGTCGAGAGTTATCTCACGGCACGAAACCTATCAGGGGTAATTCTGTGTCGTTACACGAAGTAACAATATACATTGTTACAGTTTCTTGCTCTGATTTTCAACAGTTCTAATGGCAGTGATTTTACCATCGCGTGTTTAGTAACGTTTAGGCGTCATTTCTGCGTGTGAAAATTGTCGCATATTGTACGTATAGCTGTTACATAGTCCGTAGTTATGATCATATTACGAGCGACGAACATATTTTTAAATCAGTTCGTAAGATCATTCTTTGGATTTGTGTGAATTTTATATTTTCTAATTTCAAAGAAGACACAGAAAGATGTTCCAGGCGTTACTGAACTCAGTAACTTTCGGCTTTTTGTTCTTTGTTCTTGTACACTTTTTCAATATATATTCAAACATTTGTATAGTTTTAATCTTTGATATTCTATTGGTATAAAAATAACTATATCATTATAAATAGTAGATGATGAAAATACCTTGTGGAACTTCCTTTTAAATATATGAACATTATTATTTATCCCTTGAGAATACAAACACTTTTAAGTTTAAAAACCGTGCAACATAAATGGTACAATAGAGTGATTCCATTAGAGTGATTCCAATAAACCTGGGCACTACTAATTAGCTGTCAGTGTTTATTAGATGCAAAGGAACAAAAGTAAACAAAAGAGTGAGTGTCTAATAGTGTGTATTGGTTTGGAATCGTTCTATTGTTTTCTATTGTGCTACGCTGTGCTACGCTGTGCTATTTGTTACTATTTAGTAATCTATTTACTATTTAGCTATCACTGTTCTAAAAATAGCCCGCAGAAATACACTGAAACTTAAATAAATTGTAGTGGCTTCATCTGCATTTAAAATTTGTTTTAATGAACCAAGCTTTCGGCCATTGCGGCCATCTTCAGGGTTATGAAAGTACACAATTCCTACGTAGCATGGAATATTAACTGAACAGCGCGCGCTAACTAGATTTTAAATAGAGCGCGAGCTAGGATCAAAGTAAAAACAACAAACTATACAAAGTTACTAAACATATATGAGTTACAGAATGAATGAATAAATGAATAAATAAAGCAAAATATGAATAAATGGATGGGTGGATGAAAGAATGAATGAACCAGTAAATGGATAAATGGGTGGGTAGATGAAAGAATGAATGAATGAATGAACCAGTAAATGGATAAATGGATGGGTTGATGAAAGAATGAACCAGTAAATAGATGGGTAGATGAAAGAATGAACCAGTAAATGAATGAATAAATGAATGAATGAATGAATGAATAAATGAATGAATGAATGAATGAATGAATGAATGAATGAATGAATGAACCAGTAAATGGATAAATGGATGGGTTGATGAAAGAATGAACCAGTAAATGGATGGGTAGATGAAAGAATGAACCAGTAAATGAATGAATAAATGAATGAATGAATGAATGAATGAATGAATGAATGAATGAATGAATGAATGAATGAACCAATAGATGGATAGGTAGATGACAAAATGAATAAATGAATAAAATAATGAATGAATGATAAGTACAATTACATTTTCTTCAATAATGGCATATAACTGTCTGGTAAAGTCCTTCCATTGTCTCTATTAAATAACACTTTGCTATTCCGTGCAATACAAATTGATTCCAACCATCTTCTTTGCTGCCATCTTGCTTCATTCCTAAGTATTTTCGTGTCATCCCATTTGATGTTATGCCCCATTTGGTTAGCATGATGTTCAGACAAGGCTGATTTGTCTGTGTTTCCCAGCCTCACATTCCGTTGGTGTTCCATCTGAAACTTGTTTGAGAACTAAGGGGGAACTCCGTGTGTCATTGTACTATGGCTGTTCTAAGACGATTATGAAGATAGATTTTGTCATTCAGTAGAACCATTGAAAGTATTTGTGTCACCATTTTTTTTACAAATTAAAAGTCTAAAAAAGTGTTTTTAAATTCTATGAAGCTATTGACCTGACTATCGTCAAGAATTCCGCATATTTCTCCTACTGCAGTCTACATTACCCCACAAGAGTCTTGCCAATTCGGTGTTCATAGTTTCCGTCAAGTGTCGCTCAGTGCTGTGTGGTTGTTTTGCTTCCGCTTTCTGAATAACTACCACGTGTGGTAACGCACATGATTGACACGCTACGTCACATGATGAAGCATTTCAATGGCTTCTTGTTGTATTAATCACAAGCTGTGAATAGTCATCGACGCCTAGCTGTTGTGACGGAGCAAATTTGTGAAACGTTTCAGTAATAATCGCACCGACCATTTTGTTTCCTCACTAACTGATAATCAGTTTAAAAAAAATTACAGACGCATTGTTACGTCACAAGCCTCATTTTGATGATTGTTAGCGTAATCAAAAAAAAGTCATAAGCCTCGCTTTGAAGAACAAAAAGACTAATCAATCGCATGAGCGCTAATTATAAACGAATTGTTACGTCAGGACCGGAACCGACCTCGTTTTAAAGTACAGACATGTTGTGACGTCATGAAATCTATTTAACACGTGTTAATCCTTATTATGTCGTTTCCGGTTGTCTTACGTCATTAGCCTCGTTTTCAAGATCATTGCGTTATGAGCTGCCTGACTTTGTTGGCACGTGCTGTATCGTGTTGTAGTACTCACACGCGCGCTGTGACTTCATCGATTAACCTTGACACTGTTCAAAGGACAGTTTCTCTATCCGCTCGTTGAACAAAAGCCCTGTTTAAATTCACATTGGAGATTAACATAATTAGTCCAATTAGCTGCGCGCGCAATCTTAGAAATAACTAATTGTAGATGTATTGTGACGTTATTATAATCATTATGACGTGTGTAGTTACGTCATAGACATCGATTACTGAATTAAAAACCGCTCGGTTAGCAGGAAGATCTATACGATTAACATCAACGAACACTGCCATTGCATAGTATCGTGATCCAGAAGCACGACAGGCGTTGTGATACATGGAGATACAGCGCCGGGCGTTCTTCAGCGTGCCTTTGGCAGCAAAATGTATGCAGATGTGACAGCCAGTTCAATCCAATGAGGAATGTTTGTTCATACGAGGGTTAGGGGATATGTCTTGCATTTAATGGCAACAAATAGATTCACTTTCCTCCTGTACTGTCGGCTTGTACCAAGTCTGGAAACGCCCGAACAACATTCTGCATGATTGGCTACTGCTGTTGCTGGTGAAAGCAAAGTAAAGGAATAACAGAAGCTGTTTTTATAATTTCCGCGAGAACATGATCGATACGGAATTAGACGGCCGTTCATAGATTCGACACATGCATGAAAAGTTTAGCATGTAAAGCCCGAGGGGGGATGGGGCGGGAATAGACAGAGGCCTTCCCGACAGTGAGATCTTGACAACATGCCGTGTGGGCCGGGATATTTCATGTTCTTCAAAGTAAATGTACTGAGCTACTTTTCATCTGCGAGACATACCTACTTTTTAACCAGTCTTATTGTCTCTGAGGAGTGCATGTATCTTGTAAAGGACAACGTCTAAATCCCAAGCCCTTGATTACTCCTCCCCCTGAACCAAAGTTATCAATCTGTTGTTTTTCTTGCCACAGCATGGTGAGACTTCAGACGATTGTCTTCACACTGGTAGCGTTGTTCCTACTGAACGTCAACATCGTTAAGTGTTCTAGTATTAGAAAGGCATACGTGGGTAAGCATAATCGTTTGGCGTTACGATATTTGCGTTACAATTTATGTCACGCAATCGTGTTACTTTTAAGGTTACCCATGATGCACCAATGCGTGCAATAATGCCAGTAATGTCCACCAAGGCTGCAGTTGTTGCACATAATACCGCACAAGCATACATGTAATGTTGCAGGAATAGAATGGAATTTTAATATGGCAATATTTCGTGGAATGCGCAGAGTTTGTGCATGTCTTTGTCATTTCCTGATCGTCACTGATCCGAAAGGTGGTCACTGTTTACGTACATCGAATAAAATTGAAGAACTCGTGCTAATTCTAATGATTGCCTTTGTTAGATGATGCCAATTATCAAGATACAATTATGGACCAGATTAGCAGAGTTAACGAAAGTAAGACATCATCATCATATTAGATTATCCAAGGGGACTAATTGACTACTGGGTTACACTCATTACAAAGACGCAGTGGCCATGTTGATGGTACACTGCAAACAAGAGAGGCTAATGAGAAATGCTGTGTTATCGAACACCAACATGTCCACCATGACGTCACGTGCAAACTAACAATTAATTAAGATACTTGTAGCCGAGCATTAACCGATAAGTTGGTCGGTATTCAGTCGGCATATTTTCGGCCGATACACGAATGAGAGCCAACCGACGGATCGCACAACTGTCTTTATTTACTCTACGCACGAGAATTGTTGCAATCTTTAGAGCTCTCATGAAACTGTACCATTTTATCGCTTAGTGACAAACAGTGTAGAATACGAAGCTGACATCGCGTTAACCGAGCGAGACGTGTCCTTTGTACACGAGACGAAGAGGAAGAAGAGAAATGCTGTAAGACAGAGAAAGAAGTTGTGGCCGAAAAGGATTATCCCTTATGAGATTTCATCACGAATGGGTAAGATTAATTACGCTCTACTCAAGGTCTCCCATGCATGGGTCTTGAAATAAGTTCATTAAATCGATGTATATGTTGTTTTGCTTGGACAGTCAGTGAGTCAAGTCAGTGAGTCAAGTCAGTGAGTCAAGTCAGTGAGTCAAGTCAGTGAGTCAAGTCAGTGAGTCAAGTCAGTGAGTCAAGTCAGTGAGTCAAGTCAGTGAGTCAAGTCAGTGAGTCAAGTCAGTGAGTTAGTCGGTCTAATTCTTGGTGATTTTCATTTACAGAAGCCTACGTTGATAACATTCTAGAAGCCATGAGAGAATTCCACAAGCACACGTGTATACGATTTGTACAGAAAACTAACGAACGAAACTGGATTAAATTCACCCAAGACAAAGGGTAAGGAAGATGGAAAGTATATAGGGACTGCAGAACGATTGCTTCGCTGGTTATCTAATAATAATAATAATAATAATAATATATATTTCTTAAAAACGCACCTAACGTCTCGATGCTTTTACAATATAAAAATATGTACTGAAAAATGAAATCAAATAAACTATCTAATAACTCTATAATTCCTTTACCACGCTGTAGGTGCTGGTCCTATATTGGTAGAATATACTGGCGTAAAGGGGCACAAAAGTTATCACTTGGTAAACGATGTAATACTAAAGGCATCATTATGCACGAGATGATGCATGGAGTAGGGTTTTGGCACGAACAAAGTCGTCCTGATCGAAACCAATTCGTGGAAATCTTATGGGAGAATATACAAGATAGTAAGTACACGGGATAAAC
This sequence comes from Actinostola sp. cb2023, assembly GCA_033675265.1. Lineage (NCBI taxonomy): Eukaryota > Metazoa > Cnidaria > Anthozoa > Actiniaria > Actinostolidae > Actinostola > Actinostola sp. cb2023. The sequence continues at coordinate 489,472 of JAUJYZ010000408.1, forward strand.
GTAAATGGCAACATAGAATTGCCTATACGTTTATATATATCTAATTGCTTGGATTTAATCAGCGGTTAAAAGTCCTTGAATCTCATTATCTGGCTTCAAATGACGGGCAAACGTACACTGCCCTCCATGTGCTATCAAGCAGAGAGTATTCTATTCAAAAGGTGCAATTCAGCTGATGGGAGGTTCATGTAATATATCAACAACGAGTGCGAGTGTTTTATCAGGGGTTCAAAACACCGAGAAACTAATGAAAGCTACGGCCTCGTGCTTTTATTGTTTCGAGGTGTTTTGAATCCCCTGATGAAACACGAAGCACGAGTTTTTGATATTGCTTCTCAAACTCATTAATAATGAATGATTATCTGAATTGTTCTTGAGTCTCCTGAGAAAAGAACATAATAATTGCTTTTGTGTCTTGGCCTAATGAGTCACCTCGCAAGTATTATGTTTGTTAAAAAGAGCATCAAAATCGAACAAGCAGTCAGGTAGTCTAATGGATAAGTAGTGAGCGTAATCTGCGAGGGGTCACTGATTCAACTCTGGTTGATGATTTATCACTAGATTTTTTTTCATGATAAGTAAGAGGTAGTAAGTCTACTAAGTTTAAAGGTAAGTAACATAATGGTAAATATACAATAATTTCAGTGTCTTGATCAGTGTCTTGATCAGTTCTTCCTCCGGTATCAAGATACATCCACCTGACTCGAATCGTGAGAGCTGATTGGTTATTGAGCTAATGAATTATTAATGAGTTTGAGAAATAGCTATAAACAATGTTTTCCAGGACCTGTGGGATATGTGCGCCTATGGGAGGTGTCCGTTAGCATAGCTTCGATTGTATATCCACAGCGTGAGTGTTAAAGTTCGGACACACATTGCGCGCCATATTGCAAGCAAAATTGCCGAAGTAAAATACGATCCTACTCCTGCAATATTGCGCGTGCATTGCACAGTCCCATAGTCCTTCACTCAACATCCTAGTTACCAGTTTTCTGCGCAGTCCGAAAAGGCTACTAGCTATATACTACTTGCGCCCTCTCATACGTCGAGTCAATTGAGTTCAATATCTCTATCAGGAATGGACACCCAGTTCAACAAATATAAGAACAACAAAGTGGACAACCTTGGCTTCAGCTACGATTATCAAAGCATAATGCATTATGGGAAGAAGACATTCTCTAGAAATGGATTACCGACAATACGAGCCCTGCATAATCCCAGCATGCCTCTTGGTCGTACAGACGGGTTCAGCCCCATGGATATACAGAAGATGAACACACTCTACGAATGTGCACGTGAGTAGGATGACGTCATAGAATGACGTCATAGAAATTACCAAATCAACGTCAAAACATTTCGCCTCTAATCTGACATTCTTCGTGCAGGACTCTTATCTTGACAATTGGTCAATGCTGTCTCGCTCTTCAAATACGTCAGTTTCTGCCGTTTAAACACCGCTGTACACCTTGACAAGACGCATTTGCTCAGCCTTAGTTCAGTGTAATTATAAACTATTCACAACTACCAACGAAAACGAGAACAAATGTTGACACCGGACAATAGAAACCTTTTATATCTCTGAATCGAGGCTAACCACGGTGGATCGAATCCTGAGTAGATGCGTGTTTTGTCAAGCAGTGGTGTCTTAATCAATTCGAAGCTGGAGTATTCTCCCTTAGGCCTTGCCCTTCCTGGTCTTTCTAGTCCCCCCTCTCGCCTGTCTCTATTCTACTCGCTACTGCAGAGGATCTAGGATTTTGAAGTGGGGGTTTGTATTAAAAATCGTATTATTGAATTGTTCCTGGGCAGCAAGGGGTGCACGTGCACCCAGTGACCCTCCCCTAGATCCACCACACCCCTCTCTTTCGACACTTTCTCTGCTCCTTCATCAACCTCTCTTATATTTAGCCTCATTCTAGGAACGATTCACAGAGTAAATTTCAGCTCAATTAACAACTATGCCTAATAACACGATCAAGTACCAATAAATGTTGATCTCGTGTTTCAGAGAGCAAGTCAGCAGGATGGAGCGACTGGAGCGTATTTAGTTCATGTAACAGTAGATGCATCAAAACGAGGCAAAGAATCTGTTTTTCGACCGACAAGGACGCGTGCCCTGGATCCGATTCTGGCAGAGTTCAAACCCAACGAAGGCGATGCGCACAAGAGGAATGCTATGGTGAGTTATAGACAAAGAGGATCAGATTTCCTCCTTTTATGAGAAGAGGACGGCGCGAGCTCTGTTCGATTGGTTCGCCCACCGTCGTTGTAAACAGGATTTCACGTGAAAACAACGCTAGATACTGTTTTGAAAACGACTTCTCGGCGAAAGTCGAATTTGTTGCGCGAGCCGTGCTTCTCACGTCTCGTTGTTTGTTAAACTGTTTTATTAATGAAGTGTAGAAGAATTTCAAGTTAGGTCTGGCAGGCGTCAAGTCTCCCCTGCCAAGATGTTATTCGGTTCTCTGGAATCTAGAAATCTAAGTTATGCAATCGACAAAGAAACAACCAAACTACAAATCAGATTTGAAAACAGAGCGGAAGGTTGTCTAATTCGTTATTTCGCCCCAAACTAATTTATATTGTTTTGTTATTTCAGCTCCTGTTAGTGGTCAGTGGGGACGTTGGGGTGAATGGGGGTCATGCGATAAAGACTGTGGCTATGGAACCCAGCAACGAAAGCGTGTTTGTGATGAACCAAAGCCTCGATATGGCGGCAACAAGTGCTCCGGGGCTGATACCCAGAAACGCATGTGTAACATGCTAGCTTGTCCAACAGGTAAAACCTGTTTGCCTCGTTGTGGTGAAACGTTAAACCTACTCAAACAAAGAATCTCTGACCAAATCCGCGACCAAACGAGCTGTGACATCGATTTGATTCTTATTTTTAGATAAAGAAAAATGCGACTTTGAAAACGATCTATGTGAATGGCAGAACAGTTGGAGTACAGCAGCGACGTTTCATTGGCGGAGACATCGAGGGAAAACCCCGAGTAGAAACACTGGACCCATTGGTGACCACACAACGAAGAAAGGTACAAACTCTCTTACATAAATAGACCGTGTTGATTATCAAAACGACTGATGGCATTTCAAACCTCGGATTCATTGCCAGAAATCAGAGACATTTTGCGTCTACGATTATTTGTGTCAGCGGAGTTACCCAGAATCAAAAGATTATGCTCAAATTCATGTAAACTATGTGAAATCTGAATCACAAACTAATAGTGTGAAGCGATCTTGATCATACAGCCTCTACATTTTAAAATAATTGCAAATTTAGCAAAAAGATGCGAAAATGGTATTTACCACAGGAAGCCCAAAGTTGAACCCCCTCCCCTCCATCGTCTCTCCTATTTCTCGCTTTTTGAGCCTAACTCAGCTAACTATCTCTGGGTTTCCTGTGTAATCTAACAGGCCAGGCTACTTATGTAAACATGGCGATCCAAATAATCTTGACAGAAGCGCTTACCGAGTGAAAAACAACGGTGAAAACAGTATATTTACTCAGTATGCTTCTGTATTGGCGAAAGTGGAATTTAGCTTATCTTTGGCTGGACTTTGTCATATTAGAAGTGGAATTTATGGCCAAACAAGTGTGATATTCTGTGAGTTTAGATGACGTCCTTTCGAACTGGCTATCGGGAAAGTGTGTACCACGCACGACGAAGCTGCTACCGGACTCCAACTTTTAGGAATTTACTCAATTTGGCGGCCTTTTACAGTAAATGATAGAGGTGAGATGTTGTTGAGAGAGCGATTTTTGAAATCGATTTTGTCATACTTTATTTTCGCTTGATTGTAAGAAGTGTACTCGATTCGAGCACCCAAAACATTAAACTTGTGAATTAGCTATCGGGAGTTTGCATCCGAAGTTTAGTTCTTCAGATATTTCTGATTTTCTATGTTTTGCCATACATTTCTACCATTTGTCTTTGATATGTAAATGTACGAAAAGCTTATGAATAATGAGCTGCGCGACCAGGCATGTCTCTGATTTCTGGGTATGCCAATGTTTGATTACCTTAGAAATAGTTTGACCAGACGCAACGCGAGCTCAATTCGAGTCGTGCGCGTAGAACTAGAAATTACCTCCAAAATAACGCTTTCAGGAAAAGGCTGGGTTACCTTTCAAAATGGCGTCTATATTTAGAGCTTCATTTTCACAAAACCGCGTGGTTACCCGGCATTCAAGCTACAGCTGCGTCTCCTCTCAAAACGTTCAGGCAAAGGCTTGGTTACTTTTCAAAATGGCCGCCATTACATGCTCATTTGGAGCCTCATTTGTAACTCGTGGATATGTGGAGCATTGTCACTCGCTCACTAAGGCCGTTAGCAGATCGATATTTAAACGGCAGAAATGTTGATTGACTGCATAAAATGGCTGTCCTGATTGTACCTGGTATTGATGGCCTGTCTACTTGCAGGATATTACATTTATCTTGAAACCAGTTGGCCAGCGAGACATGGCTACACCTCCACCCTGTCCAGCGACTGGCTCGACCCTTCAGAAGCACGATGTCTGACCTACTGGTACAACATGCACGGACACTCTGTAGGGTCGTTAAGGGTGTATATAACAGACGACCTTGAAGTCAAGAAGTTACTGTGGCTGCGGTCAGGACAGCAAGGCAATACATGGAGAAAAGCGTCCATTGAGATCGCTTCTTCTTCCAAGTACAAGGTAAGGAGTTTTGATCGTATCGAGGTCCATAGATGCTTTGCGGTCGTAGGTCGGACCCAGTCCCTACTCATATCGAGCTTGTAGACTCCTAAATGTTGATCAGTAGCGTGAATGAATTTGAAGGAAGCTGATCGTGTCCGCAAGTTACTTTGGAAAAAATAAATTTGGCATATAAATTCCATATTTTAATATTACTTAAAAGTAATAATAATAATAATAATAATAATAGTAATAAACTTTATTTAATGAGGGTAGCACGTGACAGTAATGGCTAGCTTTCTCCGAGATGTTCAATATGGCTACCAGAACGTCGAAAAATGACTTTTACTTTGGAAAAATAAATTTGGCAAATCAATTCCATATTAGGTATTGGCTAACAACTTCCCCCGAGCTGTTCAATATGGCTACCCGATGGCTACCCGATGGCTACCCGAACACCCAAAAACGTACTTACAGCATATTATTCGATATCTTACCAGCTTTTGTTCTCGTTTCAGGTCATGTTCGAGGGAGTACGTGGGAATGGGTACACGGGAGATATAGCACTAGATGACATACAATTTATCAATGGCGAATGTGACGTAACGGAAGCCATGTACAGACTAGCGAAATTACGTCATTAGGTTTACTTACTCTTATCTTACTCTTTACGTCAGAAGTCACGTGACCAGTCTCGACCAACTACGCATACAATTATTGTGTCGCTAAGGCAATATTAATGAAACAGCCAATGATGCCAAATAAGGTACTATTACCAAATAAACTACTATTACCAAATAAACTACTATTACCAAATAAGTAACTATTATCAAATAAGCTACTACTATCACATTTTGCTTCAGTCACGTTAGCCTTATATTTTGATCCATTCATTGAAGAGTAAACATCGAATCTGGCGGAAACAAAGTAACGCAATATGAATATTTATACATATCCATCGCATGGCCCAAAAAGCGATATTAAGGAAACGATGCCTTTGCCGAAGTCTTCGAATAACGCAATGACGTCACTTGTCTCTTTTCTTTTTGGTGCTGTAGCACAGGGATCCCAAAACATTCTAAAAAGAAAATTGGGTTCCCTGTGGTAAAGAAGATTGCGCGGGACCGCGGGCTAGTAGAATCAAGCTGGCACCATCTTGTTCACCTCGCGCTATGCTTCAGCCTGATTGAGTACATATCGATTGTCTATCTATACATATCTGCTATAAATAGTATCTTTTCGTATTAAGACATTTTAGCGTGTACAAAATTGTAGAAATACTACCATCTTTCTTGGTCCTTTTTGAACATACGCTTATATCTAGTCGTCTAATTCTAGTAGTCACGCCAAAACCACATTTCTTCACCTTATACTTTCAGCAATGTATTTACTATTTTTTGGAAACCATTATGCATCGTCTTTCTTTTTTATTCTGAAGATATCAATCGCGAGCCTGCGTTGACGTTGGTCAGCGGTTATTCACTCTGGCGGTTCGTACTCGGACTCGGTATTTTGGGAAAAGAGCATAAAGAAACGTCTCTCATGTAGTTGAGAAGCCATATGATCATTGCATTTTGTGTATTACAGACAGACGTATAATAACGAACTTGGTATAATACTTAAACGAACCTTCAGTATCGTTTTACAGTGAGGACACACTAACCGGGACCACTTGAACAAAACTGACCAATCAGATTACACCTGAAAATAATCACATTCCAACAAAAGTTGTCTGGGCCAATCAGCATTATAGTTATAATGCTGATTGGCGTAGATGACTTTAGTTGGAATGTGATTCGTTTTCAGGTGTAATCTGATTGGTCAGTTTTGCTCAAATGGTCCCGGTTAGTGTGTCCTCACTGTAAGGATATTTTTCATACTTTCAAAAATTCTCAGAAATTTCAATAGACCTTGTCCAGTTGTCTCAATGTTGTCAAACCACGTGACCACTCTCTCGATTATAACATCTTTTCTTTCTAAATGTTAACACATGAACAAACACATTGATATAGAAATACTTTGAACAAAGACATTGATATAGAAATACTTTGAACAAAGAGGTTTGAAATGGGAAAACATCGAGACAAGAGGAAAGATCTATTCCACAGTATTTCCAAGGAAAACCAGGGATACTACAATACAAGCATCAAGAGTTCCAGACTTCCGGTACGCGCGCAATGCATTGTGAGATAGTGAGCACCAAGTGAGCAAAACCATAGCTTGGGCTCCCTGTGTCTAGAATTGGTGCTCACTTTTCCTTTGTAATAATCTCAATGCATTGCGTGCATACCGGAAGTCTGGAACTCTTGATGGTTCATTTCTCCTAGTGTACAGTACGTATAATCTACAGTTAGGATTTTCAAAGTTATAGTTTTGATATATTTTAAATATTTTTTTAGTATATACGGGTATGTGATTGGTTTTTGTGTTCTTTTATATTCAAATTATATATGGAATATTTTTGTAAAGTCTATTTATTTGAGTTGCGTATAAATTATTTATGTACTCAATAAAATTTATGGAAATTATTGTGGTTAAGGTTATAAATAATTGTGATTAGACAATTCTAGTAGGGGAGGGGAGGTTAAAAATTGAAATATTTCAGCTCAAGTATTAGCGTTTCTTTCCTGCTTTTCACAGAACTAGGAAATTATAGATAGTTTTGTATCATGGGTTTGGTCTTAGTTAGCCTGCGTTGCTGACGGTCTGCGGCTTTATTATCTTTTCATCTTCACTCATTACAACCCCCGCCCCCCCCCCCCCCCCCACCCCCAACTCTCCCCTGCACTTCCAGTTGTCTGAGATGTTGTAATTGATGGCATTCAAATAATGAATGGAAAGGAGTTTTTTTTTTCTTTCTCTCCTTCCCTTCCATCTTCTCCCAGTCACTTTTTGCCCATTCTTTCTCATTCTCTTCTGCTTCAACTCCCCTCTTCCTCCTTGTTCCCCTCCCTGCCTGTCACCCCCTTCACCTCTTTATCCGTCCTCTTCCCCCGTCCCATGACCAATCATGCAAAGCACTGTGTTATCTATTTTACAACTATCGCCACTAGCTCCGCTGCTACTGTCGTCGCTCTCAAATGACGGCATCGAGTATAAACCTTCGTTTTCGGCCAGGTTGGCCAATTCCAGGTATTCGTCATCTCCTTGTAAAAGTTCTTCAAACTGTTCTCGAAGTTCTGTGAACTTTGGTCGATCTTTGGGATCATCCTGCCAGCATCGCAACATGAACGCATACCTGGAAAGGAAATCAATCAAATTACGAACCTCTTGTAAGCGACCGCCCTTTAGCGTCAGACTACAGACCTCTTGTAAACGACCGCCCTTTAGCGTCAGACAGTACATACCTCTTGTAAGCGACCACCCTTTAGCGTCAGGCAGTACATACCTCTTGTAAGCGACCACCCTTTAGCGTCAGACAGTACATACCTCTTGTAAGCGACCACCCTTTAGCGTCAGGCAGTACATACCTCTTGTAAACGACCGCCCTTTAGCGTCAGACTACATACCTCTTGTAAACGACCGCCCTTTAGCGTCAGACTACAGACCTCTTGTAAACGACCGCCCTTTAGCGTCAGACAGTACATACCTCTTGTAAGCGACCGCCCTTTAGCGTCAGACAGTTCATACCTCTTGTAAGCGACCGCCCTTTAGCGTCAGACAGTACAGACCTCTTGTAAACGACCGCCCTTTAGCGTCAGACTACAGACCTCTTGTAAACGACCGCCCTTTAGCGTCAGACAGTACATACCTCTTGTAAGCGACCGCCCTTTAGCGTCAGACAGTTCATACCTCTTGTAAGCGACCGCCCTTTAGCGTCAGACAGTACAGACCTCTTGTAAACGACCGCCCTTTAGCGTCAGACTACAGACCTCTTGTAAACGACCGCCCTTTAGCGTCAGACAGTACATACCTCTTGTAAGCGACCACCCTTTAGCGTCAGGCAGTACATACCTCTTGTAAGCGACCACCCTTTAGCGTCAGACAGTACATACCTCTTGTAAACGACCGCCCTTTAGCGTCAGACAGTACATACCTCTTGTAAGCGACCGCCCTTTAGCATCAGACAGTACATACCTCTTGTAAGCGACCGCCCTTTAGCGTCAGACAGTGCATACCTCTTGTAAGCGACCGCCCTTTAGCGTCAGACAGTACATTCCTCTTGTAAGCGACCGCCCTTTAGCGTCAGACAGTACAGACCTCTTGTAAGCGACCACCCTTTAGCGTCAGACAGTACATACCTCTTGTAAGCGACCGCCCTTTAGCGTCAGACAGTACAGACCTCTTGTAAGCGACCACCCTTTAGCGTCAGACAGTACATACCTCTTGTAAGCGACCACCATTGTCCTACAGTCGCTTATGGGAGGTGGTCGCTTACAAGAGTTGATAGTTTCGATGTTGGCAATAATACTGAGTCGTTTTCGTATGAGTGGGAAACCTACGGTATGGAGTTACCGTCACGGTACAGAATCGAAGACATTATATTCAACCAATCACAGTGAGCAAAATCATTGATCAACCAATCAGAATGCTTGGACACTGCACGGTCACCACACGGCACGAGCCGTACCGTAACTACTTCCCACTCGTACGAAAACGACTCTAGTGTTTTGTACACATACATTTCATCTGAGCACGTGTCTGGTTTTTCCATCCTGTTACCACGGCGTAGCATGCGATACACGTCTCGTGAGGAAATGAGGGGATATGGGACACCACCTGCGTAGTCAAGAGTAAATTAGTGCTAGAGGTCAGAGGGGAGGCGTGTATATAGGTCAGAGGGGAGGCGTGTATAGAGGTCAGAGGGGAGGCGTGTATAGAGGTCAGAGGGGAGGCGTGTATAGAGGTCAGGGGGAGGTGTGTATAGAGGTCAGGGGGAGGCGTGTATAGAGGTCAGGGGGGAGGCGTGTATAGAGGTCAGGGGGGAGGCGTGTATAGAGGTCAGAGGGGAGGCGTGTATAGAGGTCAGAGGGGAGGCGTGTATAGAGGTCAGAGGGGAGGGGTGTATAGAGGTCAGAGGGGAGGCGTGTATAGAGGTCAGAGGGGAGGCGTGTATAGAGGTCAGAGGGGAGGCATGTATAGAGGTCAGAGGGGAGGGGTGTATAGAGGTCAGAGGGGAGGCGTGTATAGAGGTAAGAGGGGAGGCGTGTATAGAGGTCAGAGTGGAGGCGTGTATAGAGGTCAGAGGGGAGGCGTGTATAGAGGTTAGAGGGGAGGCGTGTATAGAGGTCAGAGGGGAGGCGTGTATAGAGGTCAGAGGGGAGGGGTGTATAGAGGTCAGAGGGGAGGCGTGTATAGAGGTAAGAGGGGAGGCGTGTATAGAGGTCAGAGTGGAGGCGTGTATAGAGGTCAGAGGGGAGGCGTGTATAGAGGTTAGAGGGGAGGCGTGTATAGAGGTCAGAGGGGAGGCGTGTATAGAGGTCAGAGGGGAGGGTGTATAGAGGTCAGAGGGGAGGCGTGTATAGAGGTCAGAGGGGAGGCGTGTATAGAGGTCAGAGGGGAGGCGTGTATAGCGGTCAGAGGGGAGGCGTGTATAGAGGTCAGAGGGGAGGCGTGTATAGAGGTCAGAGGGGAGGCGTGTATAGAGGTCAGAGGGGAGGCGTGTATAGAGGTCAGAGGGGAGGCGTGTATAGAGGTCAGAGGGGAGGCGTGTATAGAGGTCAGAGGGGAGGCGTGTATAGAGGTCAGAGGGGAGGCGTGTATAGAGGTCAGAGGGGAGGGTGTATAGAGGTCAGAGGGGAGGCGTGTATAGAGGTCAGAGGGGAGGCGTGTATAGAGGTCAGATGGGGAGGCGTGTATAGAGGTCAGAGGGGAGGCGTGTATAGAGGTCAGAGGGGAGGCGTGTATAGAGGTCAGAGGGGAGGGGTGTTTGGAGGTCAGAGGGGAGGGGTGTATAGGGCGGAAAGCATAACTTTATAAACCATTGTTATAAGATGAACGATACTATAAATAGAGAAACATTGCTCTGCAACTTGCAACGCAACAATCTGAAAATGTTGCGCGACAAGTTGCACGATTTTGTTGCTCGTATTACCGCACCTTTAGGGAGTGCCTATGAAACGAAAATGTCGATCCTTGTTTTATTGTACATTAATTATTGTTGTTGGTCTTTCTCTGAACATTTGCTGTATTTAAACATCGACTTTGAGTGTGCGAACATTTTCTTTTCGCGGCGGTTCGAAAATTATCATTTTCAACCAAAATGTGCGATAAGAGAATGGGCCCTTGACAATGGCTCGGTGACGTCAAGAGGTTGTGCATGCCTTTCTTTGCACAACGTTTGACGTCACATTACTATAGTTTTTGACCGAGCGGGAATTGTCGCACTTTGAAACCCAAAATGCCCAACTTCGTGCGCGAAATAAAAAATGTTCCCTTAGCTCAATTCACTTTTTATTAACGCCATGTAAACAAGCAAATAGTAAACTATCGTAGTAGCAAATAAAAATAGGCACCTTAAGCAGCAGTTTTGACAACGCGGACGGCGCGCACACTGAAGAATAATGTTCGAAACGACCGTACGTTGACGTCTGTGACGGCAATCTACGACGGCATTTCACCAGTTTTCACGTCGTAGATTGCCGTCACGGACGTCAACGGTCGTTTCGAACATTATTCGTCAGTGCGCGCGCCGTCCGTGTTGTCAAAAACCTCTGCTGCTTATACGCCCTATGCACGAGTGCTGGTTTTCGAGATCAGGATACTAGAATCTTTTGACATAAAAATGACCACTGCCATCTGAAAAAGCAATTATTCATCAATATTTTTGGAAAATTTCAAAAGTATTGGATAAAATCCCGCGAAAATATCGTAAATGACATTTATAGGGTTTAGTATGGGATTTTGCCGTCATGAGTACACAGCCTCGTTCTGGTGTATTTTCAAAATTAAAAACGTTCATAACTCCGCAAGGACATGTCATTTCGTCCTAAAACGTTTACACTTATCTTATACAGCGTCATTTGCAAAAATTCTGGCCGCCACGAAATATCAATATATCGGTTGCATTATGGGTAATTAAATAATACTATTTTGAGTTTCCTAACTGATTAAATGAAGCACAATTCACAAACAACAAACGTAAGACTAAAATAAACATTATACTAAATATTTCTACCAACTTTGCTGGCGTTAACCCGCTTTAAGAGAAATTTTCGATTATATAATTACCCATAATGCACCCGATATATTGATATATCGTAGCGTCCAGAATTTTTGCAAATGACTGTATAAATATGTTCTTTTAGTGGAACATGTTAAACCTTGAAATTAAGCAATTTAGAAAATTGATGTACATCAGAACGAGGCTGTGTACTCATGACGGCAAAATCCCATACTAAACCCTATAAATGTCATTTACGATATCTTCGCGGGATTTTATCCAATACTTTTGAAAATTTCCAAAAATATTGATGAATAATTGCTTTTTCAGATGGCAGTGGTTATTTTTATGTCAAAAGATTCTAGTATCATGATCTCGAAAATCAACACTCGTGCATAGGGCGTATCACTTCTGATTACCATCAACTAAAGCGACCAATCAGAGCGCGCGTGTTAGGGTACTTGCCTAATGTGGAGATCTCCCACAACAAAATACCGTAAGACCATCTGCGAAAACAATCAAAAGAATATTGTTTATTTACTGTGCGACATGTATACTCGACCACAGGCAGCCCAACCATTTCTTCGCGCGTTTTTAGTGGTGGGCATCCTGTGGTAGAGCGCGCGCAATAATTTATTATATTGGGCACCCTGTGTTCCTATGCCTGGAACACGTAAACAGCTGATTGACTAATAACCGAGACATAAGGTCGCACACAATCTCGTCCCCAGAGCCTGCGTTACTTTCGACCAGCGGCGAAGAACGTAGGCTCTGGCATAATCCATTTTTGAGACAATTTGATTGGCTATTCCATTTTAGAAACTACGCACGCGCAAGATTCCGGAAATGAAATATATCCAATGAAAATTGAGTTGTCAAAACAACCCGGTGTCCCAACTTCCGTTCAAAACAAAAATTAACATTTTTCAACGGTTTCATTGACATGTTATTTTAAACATGTCGCCCCGATCTGCAATATTAAAATATCTAAGCACAGAGAAAAATCCAGTTTATCTAAGCTTATATGTATCTCGAAGTGTCTTGAGAAGTTTTCAAACGAAGCTCAAAATTTACACGAAGAGTGATGGTTATTGATTAAAAGAAGACCAAAGAACATATGTCGATCGTAAATCTAATATTCTTTAGGCTAGCAACTGAAAGGCGGTGCCAATCGAGGTGCTTACGAAGGCGAAAGATTCAAAAGAAATACATTTGAAGGAGAGACAACAATAACCAGAGAAGATGAAGATGATAGATTCAAATAATTAACTGATATGTAAAGTAGACACGAGTCAGTAAATAAACCCGTAGGAAGAACTGTTCGCGTATCCTTCTGCTGTAAAACCACTGCTTTTAATAAAGACTTCAGATACTGCGCTTCTTTCACTGTTATATCTTCTTTACCAAGTGCTTTTAAAGCGTACTCTATTCCCTAATGAAACCTTTCGAAGGATTCCACTGAAACTGAATCGACAATTTGAATCGACAACAACCAACTGCCCAGCTAACTTGCGCATGCGCTCTAAAACCGGAAGAACAAGAAATCCTGTTCCCAAAAAATGGATTATGCCAGAGCCTACGTTCTCGCCGCTGGCCGAAAGTAACGCAGGCTCTGGGGACGAGATTGGGTCGCACACCTCGCACCATAAGTGCACTGCGCATGCGTATATGGCCATATAAAGTGAAAGTCCATTATTAGAGTACTCACACGTCACTGGCGCTGGTAAACACGTGATCGTACAGTGATTCCGGTGCCATCCATTTGATTGGTAGTCGCCGCTGTACACGAGCATGGTAGGCGCTTTCTTCATACACGTCACGTGTCAGTCCGAAATCGGTGACTTTCACTTGTTTGTTGTCAGCGACTAAAACATTGCGAGCCGCCAAGTCGCGGTGGACGAAACTTTTCTTTGAAAGGTATTTCCTGTGGTACACGAAAAACCAGTCCAAGTCGTGATTAGGCCAGTTAAACGGGCCGTTCGTGACGACCCGCGGGTGTTCCGTGGTTCGTGGGCGACCCGTTTAAATGGGTCAAAATAACAAAATTTTCAACTGCTTCGCTGAGAAAATTTGTAGTTTGCACCGCAGTGCAAATTAACGTTTAATTGCACTGCTCTTAGCCAATCAGAATTGAGAAATATTTTCATGGATATCAGCAGGGGGAAATTACTAGGGGAGTCCATCTTTCCTAATGCCCTTAGATCTATCAGATTGCTAGCATGGCTATTTTTAGCAACAAGCTATGATTGGTTGGATGTCAATGACGTCACTTGCAGTAAACATGGCGGATAGGGTCTATCTCCTTCCTCGATTCTGAACATTTTATACCACAGCTACATGTACATGGTACATGTAGTTATTAATAAATTAAATTGATAAATCGTTGATTATATGGCTATTTTTTGCTTTTAAAATGTGGTTTTTGAATTTTTGATTTTGCATATCAAACTTATGTCCTGCATCATTGAACATTTGCTCCTGTTGGGATCCAGTATCACGCGGACAACGTTTTTTGTTAATGCTTTGTTTACTAATGCACGTGAGGCCCGATTGATCCAGCAATTTGTTCACTATATGACCGCTAAATAAAGCAGATTCGTACGTGACTGGTTTATCATTTCTGAATTCATATTTTTCCTTTGACAATTTGTAAATCAGGTAGCTAAAATATAAGAGAGGATGGAAAAGCTGCATATGTTTCCTCAACGGGAAAATATACCACAAATTCGAACTAACTTATTGATCTCGTGCGTGTAAATATTGGAAATTGCCTTCAAAAAACGTCCTTTTCGAGCCATAATTTATTGGCGAATTCGCCGGCCTATGTAGCTTCTACATACAGACCGCGATACAGAGCACCAATATGATGTTCACAATTACCAAACAAAGAGTTTTAGATTTCATTTTGCCACCGCTTAATTAAGTTTAATATACATGTATTTTTATATCAAAATGCGCGTACAATTACAGAGCATTAGAATCCGGCGGTAGGTTTTTGATTGACACAATTCCCAAAGAATTCAGAGGGATTTTGTGTGCAGCGTATGTCACGCTCTCCTATATCTCTTCAGAGATTTCAGTTCGATTGACTTTGAAGAAACGGAAAATGCCACCTTCAAACCTTTTTTGTTTGTGCTTGAATTGCCAGCTTATTCATTCCTTACATATTCGTCTTTTATATTCCGTTGGTAGGTTTTTGATTTGTATTTTAACAATGCAGTAAAAAGCAAAAATGTATCAAAATCATGCTGTTTTTCGCCTAAACAAGACTCGCCTCATCTGCATATGTGAAACAATGACCTTTTGTATAACATAAGTTTGATATGAAGCGGCTGCGCGGCCGCTCAATCAAATTCAAACAAGAAAGTCAAGAAAACCGGCGTTCAGTATAACGATTACAACCCGCTCAAAGTTCCTTAAAGTTCACTATTCTACATGAAATCTCTTCATATAACACCGTAAGGGATTGATTTCTTTACAATGGACCTGTAAAGTTTGAAAAGAGTCGAAAAAACTTCGCCGGTGAGTCGGACTGACTCAACTCAACATGGAAACCAAAAACTACAACTACAAGCCAGCTGATTGTTGCTGATATTTGTACTTCCAGTTCTTCGCTTATTGCTTTGAATAATTAGGGAGTTTTCCCAGGAAAAGATGGAATCGATTGATGTTGATTGAAAGTTCTGAATTCGACAAAAAAGAGGATACGTCGGCCTCGCTTTACAAAGAACATGAAAGAAATGTGTTTGGCCTTGATTCACGATGAACACAGAACAGCTGCTTCAAAAATACGTTCAAAGACGAAATATCGTCTAAAACATTCCTTCAAACACATTTGAATCTCTTTGGATCTATTTGGTGGTTCGTCATCGCCAGAAATTTCGAATCAAAGTGGGTGGAGCTTAATGTGATAAATAACTTGCAGTCAACCATAACGAATTGGCTGCCAATCAAAAGTATTGTCTTATAGCGTATCTGATTGATCGTAAAGGCAATGCGTTATGCTACCACGGTATATATAACTGAAATTATTTGCCTGTAATAACAGGATTCAAAAAATAAATATAAGATATTTCTGATCGATGACGATTTGACTTTTAAGAAAAAATAACTTGAAGCCAAAAAACTACTTCATTCTTCAATTTAGACTTTCGGTAAGGAAAAGTACACGCTTTTTGTAAAGAAGACATAATAAAACATGTAGTGTAAAGCTTGGAATACCTAGCTTTTTCGCGCGAAAATTTCAAAACATAGGAGCGCGCGGAGGATTTCAGCTAGTTTCTAGTCTATTTTCGTGCAAAAAAGGAACGCCTGACTGAAATATATGTAAACATGGCGTCGATCGACGTGGAAGCAAGAAATGGCACAGAAAAAGGCAATTTTTAGAGCTTATCGGCCATAATGGATTCCAATATAAGCATGGCACCGAGCCTTGATATTGCACAAACTACATGTCCAAAACCGAGCCGAAATTGTTGTAGGATCTATTGGAAACCAGCTGAAATTCTAAGTTAGTTCTTCGTCTTTCGAACCAGAGGCAAAGTAAGTGTATCAGTGCAAGGACAGCCAAACACCAGGGGCCAGAACTCTTTGTAGTTGAGGCATCCGCCATATGTTTCTCTATAATGGGGTACTTATAATTCAACGATTGAAGAAACGTAAAAACCGAGCCGAGTATTGGAGGTAAGATGTTGTAATTACCGTTAAACTAAGGACATATTGAGATATAAGATTTGACTCCATACATTTATTGTAATGCTGGGTATCGAGGTCAATTTTTTTCTAAGTGTCGCGTTCAACTGCGCATGTCGATTCGATTACTATCTCGATTTTTACTATCTCGAGTGTTTTAGGAGTTTTTAGACAGTTAAAACTGTCTCTTTAAACCTCTCAGTCGTTTTCGCTTCTAAAATAAATATCTCCCAAACTCTAGCTAATGAAAGACTATATCAAGGTTAAAACTCAAACGGGTTTGGTATTGACTTTCAACAAATATCTGTCCGTCTTAGCGCTTGTCAATAGGTCAAATATTTTTATTTTTATTTTATTTATTTTTTGAAAATGATTCCGTCTGAGAGCTGGTCCAGCGAAACACGCTTTTCTTAAATGGTGCATGATAATTATGTCCTTCTTTACGGCGCTGCTACTAAACTTCATCTCGTCCATATTATCCGCGCGAAATTAGTTTATATCATGTTGTAGATAAATGTATCTAGTTTGTCTAGAGGATAAAGCGTTAATTAATCGGTTTAGCGTTTATTGAGCAAAATTAGTTGATAATTACATGACTACATCTAACTGATTGGCGGCTCATAAAAAGATTAGGGAGCCCAACTTTACTCGATAAACATTTGCAAAGTGGTATTTAAAGCTAATAGCTAGGCTCAGATCATTGAGGCATCGCTAGAACTCATTTTTCGAAGCGTAGAAACAGCAATTGATGGAACAATTTCAATGAACCAAATCTGAAGAAGTGTAAAGAATAACCTTGTAAACGATTTTGGATTTTCAAAAGTTACGACATATTCAGTTTACACTAATCTAGACAAAAATTTACCAATATTAATTGGGTACATACAAATGAGGGGATTACGACAATGCTTCTATTGATCCATAAGATAGTTTAAGAACAGCTTACAATTCCTTAGCTAAATCGTGAATTGATCCCCCATATTTATCCATGCTAGACTATATTCAAGGTCAACATTTTCCAAATACAGTCGGAAAAAGATTAACGGAAGGAGGTTTTAGAGAGATTTTTCAACTTCATATGGGTTAGATATTGCACCTAATAAAGTCATATTCGTAAACCGAAGGTAACACTAAACAACAAAAAAAGAAAAACTAAAGATGTAGTAAATTGGAAAAAACACGTGTAAATTATTTTGACACATCGAAAACGTACACATAGTTAAATATAGATTTGTAGTAAATTAATGATGTTCAACTAACTGTGTCATGAGGAGTCTTCAGCGATAATAATCGTAACTTTTGCAATAATGAACAAATCGAGTAAATTGGCTTTGGTAATTTTTACCGCCGTTCATTAAGATCTTCAATGGGTAATTATCAACTATTTTCTCATGAAACGGCTGAACCGCTTTAATAAGGCTGTTTACCTCTTGACAACTATATCATTTATCTACGACATATATAAAAGTTTTTGCTGGATCTGAAGACCTATCAGTTAGTACGCGTAGTAGGAGTGCATAATTTTCAACTAATTTGACCAAAAAATCAGCTCTCGCGGAACATAAAACTAAAAAAATAAAGATTGAATGCATTTTAAACCAAACCAGAACGTTTTAGAACTTTTTAAATATATTCTTTCATAACTGAATGAATAGTTGGGAGATAATTTATTGGCACAAAGCCGAGACCGCGTTTGTAGTTTTTAAAGAGACAGTCATAAAAACAACAGAAAAGCAACAACCTGAGAGTGAGAACTGAGTCAACAAATACGAGGGATTCAATGAATAAATAAAAATATTTGAAAACCAAAGGTAAACGTGCAGGAGACACTAAGTACCCATTTAGTTCTTTTGGAATCCAACCATACGACTACAAAGTGGTGAGGATTATTTGAGACTTACAGGGGAGTGAAAAAATAATTCTGCCTCCTTGAACTGAGAGGTTTTTCTTTTGACTGATTTTGAATACTGAAAAACAACAACCTGAAGACGATAAACAACTACAGTTGTTTGATGTGATTACAATAAAAATGAAAATTGAACAAGCTTTCTCATTTGTTGTGCACCTCAAGTTATAGACTTACAAAAGTAAACGAAAATATTGACGCTTTGAATGTGTTTAGTTAGAATAGGAATAAAGTGGTGAGGATTTACATTTTATAAAAAACTTAGCAGAACTACGAAAAACAGTCGTAAAAATACAAAACTGCCTGCTCAGTACGAATGGGCAGAAAAAAAAATAGACACTGTTTTAAAATTACTAAAGAAAAATTTCGAAAATTTTATTCGTCGGTTTAGAAATAATTTTCAATACATCAAAAAACATAGACAGTCAGTGCGCAGTTCTGGTATGGGTTAAAAATTTGTTTTATTGAATCCTCTAGAAAAATACTTGCGGTTTATCGGCTTTTCAGCAGTTTTTCTAGAAATACATCAGATTGGCAAAATAAGGCATCCAAATTAGTTATGCAAGTGAACGCATGAAAAGTCAAGATTTCGGTCTTCAAAATTTGAAAGGAAAAATGAGAAAAATAAGGGCTGAAAAAAATCTAAATGAAAAAAAAACCCTTATTTTTTTTGACATTTTTATTTCCCATTGTCAATCAAGTAACTAATCGTAGCGTAATCACAAGCATCGCGATGAAAAACATTTACCCGTCTTCAGTACCGACCCAGGGAGATACGCGCTTCTCCTTAATGAAACCAACCAATCACAGCTATAATTGTTGAACTAAAAATAGCACACTACCAATCTGAAGTATTAGACATCGATAAAGAGTAGAACAACCCTATAGACTAGTGGCCCATTCAAAAAACTATATCAATCATTTAATGTTAGATTACTTTCTCCTATAACTCGAATGATCACATAGCCTATTAACTAAACAACTCTGATTTACACAATCCTATAAACTCGTATATTACATAATCCCTATAACTCGTAGAGATTACATAACCCTATATCACTCGTGATTTACATAAATCCCCTATAATCTCGTGGAGTTACATAATCCCTATAACTCGTGGATTACATAATCCCTATAACTCGTAGATTACATAATCCCTATAACTCGTAGGAATTACATAATCCCTATAACTCGTGGATTACATAATCCCTATAACTCGTGGATTACATAATCCCTATACTCGTGAATATAACATAATTCAGGTAATAGCTCGTGGATTACATAATCCAAGGGGCCAAAGTAGATATGCCTATTCGTCGTGATCAATAATTCCATAACTCTTGGTACATAATAAACACAAATAAAAGAACGATATGGTCAAGTCATGTCGTGTAAATGACATATTACCATAAATCCTGTTTCATCATCTGATCGAAAAACGGCCATTTTGGCATGGTGTTGCTTCATCTTTATCTTCTTATTGCATGTCTTGCATCTATATTTCGTCATTGAATCCAGATTTGCCAGTGCTCTTGAATAAAAAACACATCGTAGCTCACAAGTTCGGTGAAGCTAAAAAGCGAAGACAAACGCAGAGGATCGGTTCGTGTAAAAAAATCCAGACATTTTAATCTGCACATTTCTGCAGCCAATGATGATAGTTTAAGGAGATCCCACGAATACAGGTTTTTATTTGGTGTCCTGTCATATTTTAATATAATGCATATTAATAACAAAGCAACAACAACAACGATAAAATAATCAATAACAACAGCAATAAACAACCTTTATATTTCAGGTGTTGCATTGTTTTTTATTTAAAAAATATAATAATCCAGAATAATCGGTGAGACAAACATAGCATGTAACCACGTATACGGAATAATGTTTTAATACATTCTGCGCAATTAATGACCAACATCAGCGCGCAAAATCATTGCTCCACAATCAAATACATGATACCGCACGCGGTGTACTTCACATGGATGACGAAAACGACTCATAAAGGATGTCATATACGAAGTCACAATTACATCGAGCGTTTCAAATGTTGTCATGTTACTGCATAACGTGCTTAATACAGGTCGCAATTCTTTGGCAGCAATACCAAACGTTTTTACAAAACCTAGGGAGCTTGTAATAATAATAATAAGTTTGAATTTTTTCGATTCAACCGGTGGCGTCACTTCTCGTTATATATCAATACATTCTTGTATTCGTTGTTACTTGGCAGGACTCTCAGTATTTTTTGTAGGTCTCCCTTGGCCGTTTGAAAAATCCACAAACCAGGAAGTTAAAAGAATCACTTGTTAGTTACAATCCCGCAAGTATAAGAACTGTTCACAATGTTCTAAGGATGAGAGTATTGTCTTATATCAAGTTGGTAACTCCTCGACAAATCGTTGTTTCTGTCGAATATTAATTGGGTACAATTACCGTAAAATGATCTCAGAGAATACTATCCATATGAAGTTGAAACAGCAGCTTACCTCCTTCCTAAAATCGCTTCATGTTTCCCATTTTACCCATGCTAGACTTCATTCAAGGTTCAACATTTTCCAAATACAGCGATTTAGGAAGGAGGTAAGCTATTTTCAACTTTCATATGGATAAGATATTGCACCTAATTAATATTCGTAAATCGTTCTAACATGCACACAACTGAAATTGTCGTAACTTTTGAAATATCCCAAAACGTACACAGGTTTTTATAGATTTGTGTAAATGAAATGATGTTCAATCCGACTGTGTCAATGAGAGAGTCCAGCGAGGTGCCACTTTTGCAAAATAATCGAGTAAAGTTGGGTAATTTTGAGCCGCCGTTCAGTTAGATCTTAGTGGGGTTAATTATCAACTAAATTTTCTCATAAACGGCTGAACCGATTAATAACGCTTTACCTCTAGACAAACTAGATACATTTTATCTACAACATGATATAAAAACAGTTTTCGCTGGATAATGCGAGACGAAGTTTGTACAGCGCCGTAAAGAAGTGCATAATTTCATGCAAATTTGACCTCTTGACCAGCTCTCAGACGGAATCATTTCAAAAAATAAAATAAAATAAAATAAAAAATATTTTGAAGCAAACCAAAACCCGTTTTAGTTTTAACCTTGAATATAGTCTTTCATTAGCTAGAGTTTTGGGAGATATTTATTTTAGAAGCGAAAAACGCGACTGAGAGGTTTTTTAGAGAGACAGTTAACAAACAAACAGAAAACAACAACCTGAGAGTGAAACTGACTGAGTCAACAAATACGAGGGATTCAATGAACAAGATTTGTGAAGGTAGAAAAAACGTGCATAGATTATTCCATTTATGGTTCTTTTTTTTCCACCAACGACTACAAAAGTGTGTGAGGATTATTCTACTTAGACTTAACGATGTTTACAGTCCATCCTTGAACTGCCTCTCAGTTGTTTGACTGATTTTTGATTACTTGAAAATTTGACGCTTGAATGTGGTCGTTTCTCAAAACATTTGCAATAAAAAAAAATTGGGGGACTTGAAGTCAGTTTTGTTTGCCATAGATATGTTTTATTACTTAGGGTGCGTTCGATTGACCTTATTCCAGAATAGGGAATACACGGTATAACATCCCTAAAATCGCAGTCACGCAGCTACTGTCAACTCTAAAAAATTTTTCTTTGTATGAAAAAAAACCTCGGGCTTTCTTTCTCGGCTTTTGATTTTTTTTCGCGGTTTATTCGTGATTTTCAAGCAAGTTCTTACCTAGCGTAATCAGAAGTAGGGTAGGGTTTCAATTTGGAAGGGATTTGGTCCTCTAAATGACAGGAATTATCTTTATTCTCTTGATTTTACACCATTGTCAATCGTACTATCGTGAGTCCCATCGCGATGAAAAAATTACCCGGTCTTCAGTAAAACCGACCAATCGAAACGCGCAAATGGAACCAAACCAATCACAGCTTAATTGTTGCTAAAAATAGCCAAGCTAACAATCTGATGGGGAACACGTATATTAAGAGATGGACTCCCCTAGTAATTTTTTCCCTGATATCAGTATCATGAAACACGAAGTTCATCCCTATAACTCCCTTTTACACAATCCCTATAACTCGTGGATTACACAATCCCTATAACTCGTAGATTACATAATCCCTATAACTCGTGGATTACATAATCCCCATAACTCGTGGATTACATAATCCCCATAACTCGTAGAATACATAATTCTCTATAACTCGTGGATTACATAATCCCTATAAACTCGTGGATTTACAAAATCCCTATAACTCGTAGATTACATAAATCCCTATAAACTCGTGGATTTACATAATCCCTATAACTCGTGGATTACATAATCCCTATAACTCGTGAATTACATCATCCCTATAACTCGTGGATAACATAATTCCCATAAAACTCTTGGATTTACATAATCCACAAGTTACAAAAGTAAGATATGTAAAGTTAGCGTCGTGTAACTGCTGCTTACCATGCCTGCAGCAATCTGATAAGAGAGAACGATATCAAGTCTTTAGGGTGTTATTGCTTCATCATCCATATCGACGGCCATTGGCATGGTGTGTGTCATCTTTCTCTTTCTTGTTGCCCTCTTGCTGCTCTTTCGTCATTGAATCCAGAGTTTGAGTGAGAGAACTTTTAACACGTATCGATTCGGTGGCTGGAAAAAAACAAATTGATGGTTAATTTTAAAAAAAATCCATAACATTTTCATCGCACAATTCTGCATGATTGATGGAAAGCCAGTTTAAAGTAGCTACCCACAAATACAGCCCCATATTTGGTGTGTCCTTGTGTGCATATTTAATAATTATAATAAAAAATAATAATAACAACAGCAACAACAACAATAATAATAATAATAATAATAATAATGGACTTTAATTTCGGGCGTTCTTTGACAAAATATATAGAGTCGTTTTCGTGTGTCACGGGTACGGAATCGAAGACATTCTATTCAACCAATCATAGCGCGCAAAAATCATTGCTCCACCAATCAGAATGCTTGGATACCGCACCGCAACTACTTCCCACTCATACCGAAAACGACTCTAATACAGGATTGTATATACGAAGTTTGAATTACCTCGAGCTGTTTCTCCGTGTTGTCATTGTTACTCAAAAAACTTGCTTCAGGGCTTCTTGGCAGCATTTCCTCGTTTTTTAAAACCTTTGAGCTGTTGAAAACAAAGTCAAGCAAACTGCATTTCTATTTTCTCGTTTACAATGGGCGTCCTTCTTGTACAGACACATGCTTACCTTGTGCCGGTAGGTTCTCAAGTATTTCTGTAGGTCTCCCTTGGGTAAAAAATTCCACAACCAGGAAGTTCGGTTTCACTTGTAGTACAGCAGTATAAGAAGTTCACAATGTTCTGATGAGAGAGCCAAGTTTCTTCATCAAGTTGATCTCCTCTACAAATTCTTGTTTCTGGTCGGCGTTTTTTTTGCCATTTCTGTAAGAATGAAGCGGCCAAGGGTCACACAAGGAAGGTCACACAAGGAAGGTCACACAAAGGAAGGTCACACAAGGAAGGGTCACACAAGGAAGGTCTCACACAAGGAAGGTCACACAAGGAAGGTCACACAAGGAAGGTCACACACAAGGAAGGTCACACAAGGTCACACAAAGGTCACACAAGGAAGGTCACACAAGGAAGGTCACACAAGGAAGGGTCACACAAGGAAGGTCACACAAGGAAGGTTATACGCTTCGAGAAAGTTTTTAAAAGCGTTACTGCAGGATGGTATTCTCCTCTCCTCGGCTTCATTTTTTTTGAAGTCGTGGGGGATTTTGGCCGCCTTTACTTCATCCCCAGTCCCCTCTCCGTATATCTTTTTCGCCTTGCTACGGGGGTGGGGGGGAGGGGGGGCAACTGTCCCCCTGCCCCTGTGCTGTGTACGGCCCTGAGTAGATTCTAAATAAACGTATCCGACATGTTTATAAAGGTACTAGTGATAATTTTTATTGTTGTTGTTGATGATGATGATGAAATATGATAACCAATGGTTAAGACAGCGAGAGATAATTTATTTACCGTCAATTACACGGGGAGTGGTTGCCCATTCTCCCGAGCCAGAGGCTCATGGGAAAAGCGATGCAAGTGATGATGACTGTGTTGATACACAATGAAGATGATGAAAGAATGAAAACCTTTATTTAAATGGTCAGGGTAGTACTGACAGTAATGAAATACTACTGTTATCAAGCATAAATATAATAGTAAACTATATATAAAACTGATGATGATGATGTAATATGATAACCAATGATGCCCTTGATGATGGCTGTGTTGATACACTATGATGATGATGATGACGATGATGATGGTATTGAGTGGTGGTGGCAGTAATAATGATTAACGATGTTCGTTGCATAAATGTGCGGTGCATACCTGTATTGTTGTTCTTGTCTTCGTTTTTTACGCCGTCTATAAAATACGATGACAGCCACGATAACCAATACAAGAAAGAGCACAGCGCCTAAAGCTGATTTCTCAGGGACACCAAACGCTGAAACACAAACCATTACAGATATCATCAATATGATTGACAGAATGACTGACAGTAGGCACGCAAAATAACGAAAATCTCATATACTGACTGACTGATTCAATGTCTGTCTGTCTGTCTGTCTGTCTGTCTGCCAACTTGCGCTTGTTCAATGAGGCTATTTTTAAAACATGCGAACCTCTTTGTAAGCAGACTTCCGGTGCAGAAAGTCACATCAATAAACAGTACCTAAGTACTTTTTTCAATTGTTGCCATTGTCTTCACTTCGGCTGCTTGGTCAAACCGCCCATCCCACCACCAACGCCCGCCGATATAACCGGAAGTCACCCCTCTAACCACTTCAACAGATAAAAAGACGAGCGATAGTTTCGATTACCAGCGCTAAAAAGGAATGTCGGAGAAAGAATCAAATCCAACCCACCAACGAAACACAGGAAGACCTAAGTCAGTGCTCAACTGACAACTGACAAAAAACCCCACAGGGATTAGACCCCAAGCTCAAGTATTTTGTCGCCTACCTTCACTGGATTGTTTCTGTTGTCGTATACCTTCACCATCTAATAGAGCAACATATCTCATTAGTTATTGTATTACCATCAACGTTACTACAGAACATGGATCAGTGCACAATGCCATCTGGTCAGCGTTAAGGATAACCCAAACCTCGACCCAGGCTCCTCTCATCCCTCGTACCCAGGCCCCTCTCATCCCTCGTACCCAGGCCCCTCTCATCCCTGGTATCCAGGCTCCTCTCATCCCTTGTACCCAGGTCCCTCTCATCCCTGGTACCCAGGCTCCTCTCATCCCTGGTACCCAGGCCCCTCTCATCCCTCGTACCCAGGCCCCTCTCATCCCTGGTACCCAGTATCTTCTCATCCCTGGTACCCAGGCCCCTCTCATCCCTGGTTCACAGGCTCCCCACATTTCTCGTACCCAGGTTCCTCTCATCTCACGTACCCAGGCTCCTCTCATCCCTCGTACCCAGGACCCTCTCTTACGTATCCAGTTTTTTGGTTTGGTTTCATGACTTTTACCTACCTCCAAGATCAAAGACGATGTCTCTACAAGATGGTAGGATATTAACGCGGGCGTCATTCGATACACAAGAAATCCTCAAAGTTTTGTTCTTCGTGTTTAGTTTGCCATCCTCAACTCGTATTGTGAAGTTCTTTGTTTCTTCGCGTACAGCAAAATGGACCAATGAACGATTAGAATGGTAGTCACGTGGTAGTGCTGTGTATTGTGCTCTACACCTTCAAAGTAAAGAGATAGCAAATTAGGTTTTGTTTTTCTGTTTTGTGTGTTTCTTTATGGATTGTATCTGTTTGTTTGTTTGTTTGTTCAAAACTGATTTGTTTCTTTGTTTGTTTGTTGTTCACTCTCGTTTTGTTTGTACATGTTCGTTTCTCAGTTTCGTTTGTCTGTCTAGCAGTAGTATAGTAGTAGTAGTAGTAGTCTGTCTGCCTGCTTGACTGTTCATCGATACTTAATTTGCTAGCGTACTTCATTCCTTGCGTGTTTGTTTGTTTGTTTGTCTGACTTGTGGTAGGGGATTATAGATGGAGGATTGATAGGTTATTTTAGGCTGACAAATGTCCGACAATGCTGTCCATTACTCTTGCCCAGGGGGGATACTCAGGGGTATCAGTGACGGGGAGGTGCGAAGGAGGCCAAACTTTTTAACCAAAAAAAAAGTCCATTACGCAAAAACAATTAAACACGAAGACGCACTATAAAAGGAGAGGTACCTAAGGTAAGTTCGTTGGATCTGTCAATCAAATCAACCGAGACGTCACAGAGAGAGGATCTCAAGAACTGCAAGCTCTATAAATCAATCAAATGAACAAGAAATTGTGGAAATAAATACTAAAACGCACATGGATAATTTTTGTTGTACAATTCACTATCACTTTTCACTTTGGGAAAATTTTAATTCTTATTGTAATTTGAACTGGAACCGTTATAGCCGTTTTGAAGTCGCACGGCTCTAGTATTCTGCTTATATCGTTTCTTTCGTAGGTTAAAATTTACCCGCCAAGACATGGACATGCCACTGCTTGCGAATTAAATATACTCACAGCATAGGTTTCGAAACCTTTACCATAAAAGTACAGAGATGTACAAATGCTCGACACTTTTACCTCGTAACAAGACGTCTTCGCGGCGAACGACGTCGTTCGTCTTGTTATGGTGACGACGAAGACTTGTGTAATGAAATTAAACAATACTCTTGTCGCTTTATGTAGAAATGACCGAACATAGTTTTATGCTTGGAAATGCTTATTACAGGCAAAGAGGATTTCGCTTCATGAATTTGTAGGCCTGGATAAGAAGTACGGATGTTGATTGTTGTGTGGCGCGCGAAATTCAAAACATTCTTCGGTACGCGTGGCGCGACTGAAAATCGTATAGATAACTGCCGAATACGAAAAATATTGACACGTCCGTCTATTATAACTGTTTTAGACCTAAATTTACAATTTCTTCATCGACTTTCTTGTCGGAAATGTGACTTTATTAAGAAAATTATTTCACCCCGTTGTTCAGCCATGTTCAACCATTGTCCGCCATATTGAAACTCATTATAATTCAAAAAATTGTGGGCGGAGCGATGCCCTTTTATAGTGCGTCTTCGTGTTTAAGACCCGCAAAAAGTCCTTGTCAAAATCTTTATATCAAAAAAAGTCCACCAGAAAATTGCTAACCCGAAAAAAGTCCCAAGCCACGAATTTCAAACCCATAAAAGGTCTTCGCACCGCCCCGTCACTGATACCCGAGTACCCCCCCTGGGACTCTTGTACCTTCTACCTACCAACAATACTTACATAATAGTATTAGAAGTGATAGATGTTGCTCCACTACGTCGTATGGTAACCGCTACACGACCATCCACGCTTTTACGTGGTGAAACCTTTTGACAGGCAACATTAACTGCAAAAGACGATAAAAATATGTTTATATATCTGACTGTGAGTGCGAGTGTGTGTGTGCTTTATTTATTATTTTTTCAACAGGAATCGTTGAACCCTAACCTCGACCCAGGCTCCTCACATCCCTCGTACCCAGGCTCCTCACATCCCTCGTACCCAGGCTCCCCTCAACCCTTGTACCCAGGCTCCTCACATCCCTCGTACCCAGGCTCCCCACATCTCTCGTACCCAGGCTCCTCTCATCCTGATAACCAGGCTCCTCTCATCCCTCGTAACCAGGTCCCTCTCATCCCTCGTACCCAGGCCCCTCTCATCCCTGGTTCACAGGCTCCCCACATCTCTCGTACCCAGGTTCCTCTCATCTCACGTACCCAGTCTCCTCTCATCCCTCGTACCCAGGACCCTCTCTTACGTATCCAGTTTTTTGGTTTGGTTTCATGACTTTTACCTACCTTTAAGATCAAAGACGATGTCTCTACAAGATGGTAGGATATTAACGCGGGCGTCATTCGATACACAAGAAATCCTCAAAGTTTTGTTCTTCGTGTTTAATTTGCCATCCTCAACTCGTATTGTGAAGTTCTTTGTTTCTTCGCGTACAGAAAAATGGACCAATGAACGATTAGAATGGTAGTCACGTGGTAGTGCTGTGTATTGTGCTCTACACCTTCAAAGTAAAGAGATAGCAAATTAGGTTTTGTTTTTCTGTTTTGTGTGTTTCTTTATGGATTGTATCTGTTTATTTGTTTGTTCCAAACTGATTTGTTTCTTTGTCGGTTTGTTTTTCACTCTCGTTTTGTTTGTACATGTTCGTTTCCCAGTTTCGTTTGTCTGTCTGTCTGCCTGCCTGCTTGACTGTTCATCGCCCGGGGGGGGGGGGGGGGACTGGGGGGGGGGGGGGTTACTCCCTTTGTCCAAGTGGTAGGGGTGATCGGCGGCCCTTTTAGGGTTGAAAATATTTCCTGTGTGTACCTTTTAGGGTTCCGACACAAAAGTCAGTTACGTAACACGAGTCCGTACCTTTTAGGGTCAATTGAACAGAAGAAAGATATTGTCCAGTCACTAATTAACGATATCAGCACAATCACTTTTTCCGGCGCCATATATAGCCGTACCTTTTAGGGGTTGAAATGAACATGGCATCAACAGCTCTTGTAATTTATGCGTACCTTTTAGGGTCGTTTTCAAAACCGACCGCCGATCAACCCTACCACTTGGACAAAGGGAGTTCCCCCCCCCCCCCCCCCCGGGGGTTCATCGGTACTTAATTTGTTAGCTTACTTCATTCCTTGCGTGTTTGTTTGTCTGACTTGTGGTAGGGGATTATAGATGGAGGGTTGATAGGTTATTTTAGGCTGACAAATGTCTGACAATGCTGTCCATTACTCTTGTACCTTCTACCTACCAACAATACTTACATAATAGTATTAGAAGTGATAGTTGTTGCTCCACTACGTCGTATGGTAACTGCTACACGACCATCCACGCTATTACGTGGTGAAACCTTCTGACAGGCAACATTAACTGCAAAAGACGATAAAAATATGTTTATATACCTGACTGTGAGTGCGAGTGTGTGTGTGCTTTATTTATTATTTTTTCAACAGGAATCGTTGAACCCTAACCTCGACCCAGTCTCCTCACATCCCTCGTACCCAGGCTCCTCTCATCCCTCGTACCCAGGCTCCCCACATCTCTCGTACCCAGGCTCCTCTCATCCCTCGTACCCAGGCTCCCCACATCTCTCGTACCCAGACTCCTCTCATCCCTCGTACCCAGGCCCCTCTCTTACGTATCCAGTTTTTTGGTTTGGTTTCATGACTTTTACCTACCTCTAAGATCAAAGACGATGTCTCTACAAGATGGTAGGATATTAACGCGGGCATCATTCGATACACAAGAAATCCTCAAAGTTTTGTTCTTCGTGTTTAGTTTGCCATCCTCAACTCGTATTGTGAAGTTCTTTGTTTCTTCGCGTATAGCAAAATGGACCAATGAACGATTAGAATAGTAGTTACGTGGTAGTGCTGTGTATTGTGCTCTACACCTTTAAAGTAAAGAGATAGCAAATTAGGTTTTGTTTATCTGTTTTGTGTGTTTGTTTATGGCTTGTATCTGTTTATTTGTTTGTTCAAAACTGATTTGTTTCTTTGTCGGTTTGTTTTTCACTCTCGTTTTGTTTGTACATGCTCGTTTCTCAGTTTCGCTTGTCTGTCTAGCAGTAGTATAGTAGTAGTAGTAGTAGTCTGTCTGCCTGCTTGACTGTTCATCGGTACTTAATTTGTTAGCTTCATTCCTTGCGTGTTTGTTTGTCTGACTTGTGGTAGGGGATTATAGATGGAGGATTGATAGGTTATTTTAGGCTGACAAATGCCTGACAATGCTGTCCATTACTCTTGTACCTTCTACCTACCAACAATACTTACATAATAGTATTAGAAGTGATAGTTGTTGCTCCACTACGTCGTATGGTAACTGCTACACGACCATCCACGCTATTACGTGGTGAAACCTTTTGACAGGCAATATCAACTGCAAAAGACGATAAAAATATGTTTATATACCTGACTGTGAGTGCGAGTGTGTGTGTGCTTTATTTATTATTTTTTCAACAGGAATCGTTGAACCCTAACCTCGACCCAGTCTCCTCACATCCCTCGTACCCAGGCTCCTCTCATCCCTCGTACCCAGGCTCCCCACATCTCTCGTACCCAGGCTCCTCTCATCCCTCGTACCCAGGCTCCTCTCATCCCTCGTACCCAGGCTCCCCACATCTCTCGTACCCAGGCTCCTCTCATCCCTCGTACCAAGGCTCCTCTCATCCCTCATACCCAGGCTCCCCACATCTCTCGTACCCAGGCTCCTATCATCCCTCGTACCCAGGCCCCTCTCTTATGTATCCAGTTTTTTGGTTTGGTTTGGTTTCCATTCTCGTACCCAGAGCCCACTCCTCATTTGGTTCGTCGCTGGCTCTGGGAAACCCTGAAATTTTAGCGAATTTCATTGGCTGTTGAAATCAACAATGAATGATCGTATTTGAATTGTCGATGAGATAAACAAAGATTCAAACTTGCAAAGCGAACGAAGCGAATGACAGCGACGGTTGTAGTAATTTCATACAATATTATTTTCAAAAACTATATACCTTTTCAGTTGAATAATAAATCAATGGAAATGAGTGACTCATTGACTGTGTAGACATAAATTCGTAAAGGGAGATCTAACAATACATAAATTATAAAAGTAAAGTAACGGCTACAGACACAATCTGGACACAATCGATCGTACTCGCCATGTTTGAGTATTCAAAGGAATATTTTTATAATTCAAGAGAAACAATAACAAAGCGGAAGACAGGAAGGTTCACATGCAAGATTATATTAGAACATGTATTTATCGTCCAGCCTTTATCGCAACAGAGCCAGAGAAGAACCGGTGATGAACGTCGAAGGGCTTTTAAACGGCTACACGAAGATAAATGTACAAACTTGTGTACTTGTTACATTGTTTGAATATTCAAACCAATGTGAACACTACGTAGCCAGTAGACTCTTCCACAGTACCCGCTCTCAGCGGTTTTTAGTATGAGCATGCGCTCTGACGACTTGGTCGTCAAAATTTGACGACCGAGCAACAGGGTTTCCCAGAGCCAGCGACGAGCCAAATGAGGAGTGGGCTCTGGGTACGAGAATGGTTTGGTTTCATGACTTTTACCTACCTCTAAGATCAAAGACGATGTCTCTACAAGATGGTAGGATATTAACGCGGGCGTCATTCGATACACAAGAAATCCTCAAAGTTTTGTTCTTCGCATTTAGTTTCTCAACTCGTATTGTGAAGTTCTTTGTTTCTTCGCGTACAGCAAAATGGACCAATGAACGATTAGAATGGTAGTCACGTGGTAGTGCTGCATTTTGTATTTCACACCTTTAAAATAATATTGATTGGAGAATTTAGTTCAGTGGTTCCTTTAGTCATTATGTTCCTCTACCAACAATACTTACATAATAGTATTAGAAGTGATAGTTGTTGCTCCACTACGTCGTATGGTAACCGCTACACGACCATCCACGCTATTACGTGGTGAAACCTTCTGACAGGCAACATTAACTGTAACAGGCGAGTAAAAAAAGTTCAAAAGGTACCAAACAAATAGACTCCATTTTGCCATGCGTGGCTGTGCTCTTACAGATGCACAACTTACGTTAAAATGAGAACAAAAAAGACGCCACGAGATGAATCTACTCGTTTTTTATATTAGTATTATTTTGAAAATTAGTGATTTTGTGACGTCATCTGTGCGTCCAATAACACACGGCCGACCAATCAAAGAGCGCGTGATATTCTAAGTATTCTATAAAGTTATATACGATCCCTGCCTGTGTGTACGTGACACTTTTAGTAAAGTAAGGATTGATGGACACGAACTTCAATTGAATATCACTCCCTTGTGCCCAGGCCCCCCTCTTCCATTGTACCAAGACTCCTAGTCTCCTCATCCTTTCCAGGCCCTTTCCTCTCGTACTCTCTACTCTTTCTTCTTCCCAAGGAATCGAACCTACTCGTGACTCACCATCGTCACTTCTTATCGTGACAGTGATTTCTGATTTCCTCGGTCGAACATTGCTGTTCAGTCCAAACAACCTGACTCTGAAGGTTTTGTCGTTGTCTACAGTTCTGCCATTCACCACAGTGCAAGCGGTGACGTTTCTTGATGTTTCGTTGACTTTAAAGTCAATAGAGCGAGTGTACGATCCTATGCAGTCAGCACTTGTAGCGCTCACAAACTCCAATCCAATTCTAAGAAGAAGAGGTCGTAGAAGGTCTGGGTGAAATATGACTTTGAACGTTCAAAATGAAAATGACTGAGTAAAAACTCACCTGACCGAAGAGACCTGTGATATTTTACCAAGTCTTTTGATCGTTACAACCACATGCCCAGAATTCTCAAGTACCACCATGTTTTGTACATCACCGAAGAAGAACGTATCTACAAACATGCAAGCAAGAAGTTAGTATTTCAAGCTTCGTATATTACTTAAAGGTGAGATACAAAGCCCTTTGCCTTATCTTGTAGTACTTGGTAAATTATTTCCAAGTTTTACTGAAAATTTCGGAATAGTTTTCGAGATATTAAAACGTACGTCATTCATGAGATAGAGTCGTTTTCGTACGAGTGGGAAACCTACGGTACCGTGACACTCAAATGGCTTCCTTTCTGAGCCAATCAAAAAGCGTGCAGATGCATCTCATCCAATCAAACTCTTTCATTACGGCACTGTACGGTCCGTAACTTTCCAACTCATGCGAGAACAACTCTAACAGCAACTTACTTCGACAACTACAAGTTTTTGAACGTTCAAATTTAGAGTATTTTTGTTTGTGAAACCATTATTTATCCTGCATACATACTAGAACTGTAATCCTAATAAAAGTGTGAATAAATAATTGTATTATACTCACTATCATCGTCATGTAGAGTTACGTTATAACTCTTCGTTCCGTTGAAAGTCACAGAGGTATTGTCCTTATCCAATGAAATCTCGAATGTCTTGTACTCCAGTTCTCCCCATTGGTCATCCAACAGAACAATCCTGTGCTCTTTCCTCCTCTCATTGGGCAGAAACGTAATGACGTCACAACCGGAAGTGACTGATGGGAAGTCATAGCCTGATTGTACCGCGTCAGTGGTTCTGCATAACCTGGATAAGAAACATTCCTGTTGAACGTGCATGATATTCGAGTATTCTAAAATGATTTAAGCGTTGCGTGACAATGTATTGTTTTAATAATCACATTATTGCGTTTTGCGTGACAGTACATTGTTCGAATATTAAATAGTTTTGTAATGCGTGACACTACATTCTTTAGTTCTCTTGAATACACCTATTGCGTGACATACGTATTGTTCGGTATTATATAGACCTTTTCACGGATAGATCGGAAGTAGCCGAACGCAATGCATTCATTCACTATATTCGGTACAAACACAACAATCTGAGCGCCATTTTGGATCGAAAAACTCCGGAAGAACATAAACAAACTCACTTCATCTTACCTCGGTGTACCGTGATGGGCTGCAATAATGACACGAGATATCGAGAAAGGTTCGTTTTATTGTTTTTCTTCGTTTCTTTGTGTATAACGGCAATTTGAATAGCGTAAGATAAAAATTACACGTGGTAGACCGTATAATGTAGTAATTACTAGAGATTACTATATTTTACTAATCTTAGATGGGTCATTATGCCACATGTCAAGGAGTATTTCGTGTCATTATTGCAGCCCATATGGCGCCTCGATTGTTGTGTTTGTACCGAATCTAGACCAGAATGCACTCCGTTCAGCTACTTCCGGTCTATCCGTGAAAAGGTCTATGGCGAAAGTATTGCGTGACACAACATTATTTAGTTCTGTTAGATACACCTATTGCGTGACATACATATGGTAAACGTATTGCGTGACACTACATTCCTTAGAGTTGTTGGATACACCTATTGCGTGACATACATATTGTTCGGTATTATATGGCAAACGTATTGCGTGACACTACATTCCTTAGAGTTGTTGGATACACCTATTGCGTGACATACACATTGTTCGGTATTATATGGCAAACGTATTGCGTGACACTATATTCCTTAGTTCTGTTAGATACACCTATTGCGTGACATACATATTGTTCGGTATAATATGGCGAACGTATTGCGTGACACTACATTCCTTAGTTCTGTTGGATACACCTATTGCGTGACATACATATTGTTCGGTATAATATGGCGAAGGTATTGCGTGACACTACATTCCTTAGTTCTGTTAGATACACCTATTGCGTGACATACATATTGTTCGGTATAATATGGCGAACGTATTGCGTGACACTACATTCCTTAGTTCTGTTAGATACACCTATTGCGTGACATACATATTGTTCGGTATAATATGGCGAACGTATTGCGTGACACTACATTCCTTAGTTCTGTTGGATACACCTATTGCGTGACATACATATTGTTCGGTATTATATGGCGAACGTATCGCGTGACACTACATTCCTTAGTTCTGTGAGATACACCTATTGCGTGACATACATATGGTAAACGTATTGCGTGACACTACTTACTTGAAGGTACACTTTGCACCAAGATATCCAACACGGCAAAGTTTTACTGCATAGAAACGTGCACTTTCTTGAACGTGTGTTTGGTACGGTGGACAGAAGTGGACATAGACTAGGGAGGAAAGCAGTTTACAAAATACCTCGCGTCATTGTTATTTAATCAGAGAGTCGTGCACTACAATACCACAGAACCTGAGACAGCCACGTTACGTCATTGACGTCGGCATATTGGTTCCCGACAACAAAGCATTCCTCATATATTAGCTTCTCTTGTTGGTTCATCCAACATATGGCGGCTGCGTCTTTGTTATTTATTGCTCAAGGGATTTTCAGTCATGTAATGCACACCAAGAATACTGAGCCGCAGATAGAATTAGACGACTATGACTGAGTTAATAAAACTCCGCAGCGAACGTACTTTCAAATGCAACAAATACTGCACCGCGAATTACTTTGCGTTTCACTGTACAGTGTACTTACAATCATCGTTTTCGATTCTAATCTCCACGTTATTGCAGGACGGTAGCAGATTTACCCTCGGGTTGCTCGTAGAACAATTGACTTTGACGATTTCGTCATTTTCAGTCACTTCATCGTCTTTAATTTTCACAGTGAAGTTCTTCGTCTTCTCGCCAAAATCAAAAACCACACTTGAACGGTTGTGGTCGTAGTCGTTGGGCTGTTTTGCAGTGCCATCTCTTGTCTCACACCTTAATGAACATAAAAATGGCATTAATAAGTGAAGTAAGTGGTGCTGCCTAAGATAAATATTTACTTATTTTCGTCGACAAAAAGCTTCTTGTAACATTAAAGATGGCGGAGACGAAATGGGAAAAAATTCCCGCTGACCTGCTGAATTTTTTGTTTATTTGCTTGTTTGTTTGCATGTTTGTTTGCTTGTTTGTTTGCTTGTTTGTTTGCATGTTTTCTTTTCCAGGGCTAACGCTCAGAAGGATTTTTATGGTTAATTTACATAGGAGCACTTCAACTTTCGCTTAATTTCTATCTGTGTATTTTTTTTGGAATTGCATGTTTGTTTGTTTGTTTGCATGTTTATTTGTTTATTTGTTTGTGTCGGGAGACTACAGTATTTGCTTGCTTACCAAATTGTCGAGGACAAAAGATCAGTTGCTCCTATGCGATAAATCACAACGGTAGCGAAACCGCCATCCTCTCTGACCGACACATTTCGGCATCCGATACCAACTACAAAAAAAGGAATATGTGCATGACTTGTTAATAATGAACGTAGAGACATCCTCCTTCTTCCGTATACTCCTTCCCCTCTCCCATCTCACTATAACCCCCCTCCCCCTACCTCCCCTCCCCGAGAATCTTGAAAATGACTGAAGCTTATTTGGATATTTCCATACTTACTATCATCATTTATAATCGTCACATTTTGATACGGAGGGAGATCTACACGCGAGTCACCAACTACACACTGCAGGTGGAAGTTCTCATCCTTTTCGACGACTCTATCATCGTTGATTTGGACATTGATGTATTTTGATGTTTCGCCAGAATGGAAGTACAGGTACGTTGTGGACGCGATTCGTTGATAGTCGACTGGGTGCTTAGCACTATCATCTTGGGTCCTGCACCTATAGTAAATAATATTCTAAAACTCATTAATAATTTATGAGCAATTGGTCCAACCAGGTTTGTCCAATCGGTCACATGCATGTATCTTTATAGCCTGATACTACAGACACTGATTATAAAACATATCAGTGTCTGTTACACGGATACAGAACTGATGAGTGAGAAACCTACGGCACGGAGTTACGGTAATGGTAAGCAAGTTCTTTCAAAGGAAAACGGCAGAAATTGTCTTCCTGTCAGCAGTGCCGTGTTTGCGGTTTTCCAAAAGCGCCTGCGGGCTCATCAATAAACAAAGATGGCGGACACTAGACAAAGAAAAGTGACGCGGGAGTGAAACTTTGATCATGTGATCAATTTTCGGCCAATCAGCGAAGGGATACGTACAACATGATGGTAGACATGATGTCGGTTGATCCACTACGGTGTATTCCAACTCTTGCTGTTCTGTTTGCTTCGTATGTGAAGACACCATCGTAATGAAATGTCACTAAATGATTGACAAGACTTGAATAAGATTTTGATGATGGCGATGCCTGT
Source organism: Actinostola sp. cb2023 (assembly GCA_033675265.1). Taxonomy (NCBI): domain Eukaryota; kingdom Metazoa; phylum Cnidaria; class Anthozoa; order Actiniaria; family Actinostolidae; genus Actinostola; species Actinostola sp. cb2023. Next base: position 526,528 of record JAUJYZ010000408.1, read on the forward strand.
CACTTTTGGTGATTATGATGATGATGATAACGATGATGATGATGATGATGATACATATAACTTTGGTAATGATGTCATGATGACGTAAAGACAACGGTGATGGCAGAGATATAGCTAGTGGGGATGGTGATGATGATGTCGATGATGATGATGACGTTGATGATACATATAACTTGGTAATAATGCCATGATGACGTAAAGTCAATGGTGTTTGCAGAGATAGTGGCGATGGTGATGATGATGTCGATGATGATGATGACGATGATGATACATATAGCTGTTGGTAATAATGCCATAATGACGTAAAGTCAATGGTGTTTGCAGAGATAGTGGCGACGGTGATTATGACGATGATTAATATTATAATAGTGAAGTTCGTTGTGCTGATATAACATTATCAAGATACGGTTACTGTAGCTAAAAGCCTACCTGAAGGACATCCATATACTGCTACTCTCATCGATATATGTCCATACCAAGAAACAGGACGAAAGCGAACGTATTGTGCAAAAAATGGTGTAGATAGTTTGTGGCTCACCACCGTGTAACGGTCAGTGTTTCCTTGGAATATCTTGGATTATAAAGCGATGTGACATAAGATAGCGGTACACAATGTCACACGTAGACATCTATCTATCCGTCCGTCCGTCCGTCCGTCCGTCCGTCCGTCCGTCCGTCCGTCCGTCCGTCCGTCCGTCCGTCCGTCCGTCCGTCCGTCCGTCCGTCCGTCCGTCCGTCCGTCCGTCCGTCCGTCCGTCCGTCCGTCTGTCTGTCTGTCTATCTATCTATCTAGACAGTCGACAGGCATGCAGGCAAATTAATAAGAGAGATAGAAGATAGATAGATAAATAGATAGATAATAATAATAATAATAATAATAATAATAATAATAATAATAATAATAATAATAATAATAATTTAATAACTTATATTGCGCACAATATATAATAAATGCGCAATCCAATTATACTATAAAATGTTAAAACTATAATCTAACAGAATACAAGATTGATAGATAGATTGATAGAATGTCTCGACTTATTTGTCTCTCTGATGGTCTGTTTGCCTGATTATCTAGTTCCTGCTGTTCATCGGATGAATCGATCACCAAATGACTCGGCTACGTGCACTTACCTTGGCAACCTTTCCATAATCTCTAAAAGACTTCCCGTTTACACTGTATTGTATAGTAAAGTTTGTAACCCATTGATCCATATCCATACGGCCTTGTGACGCCACTCTTGTAACCTTGGAGAAATGTCCCAAATCTACTTGAAGCCATTGATTACTGTCGTTGGAGCGCGCTGACCAGGCCCCAGTTCTTCCGCTCCTTGGCTGGAAATGTAACCTGGCATTAGCAGCAGTATGGTTCAAATTCCATTCGCTTGAGGCAGAAAACTGGGCGTCCTTCAGTGAGAACTCTGCTCCACATGCAGGGATTGTTGGAATGACAGTAAAACCTGAAAATATATTTTTTTTTTAATTTTTTTTATAAGTGGTGGGACGGATTCATTTCATAGTTCATTTTTCTCCTATTTTTTCTTTACTTCTTTGTGATTTTCGTTTGTTTTCTTGCTTATTTATCAGTCTGTTTGCTTGTTTGTCCTCAGTGTTCTAACCTACTCTGTCAGACTATTTGTCCACTAATCGTAAAAAAAAGAAGAATGTACTATGATTGTAGAAACAAAAAATAAACATTGATTGAAAAATAAAAAAATAAAAAATAAAAACCCACTAATTAAAGCATACTTACCATCCCGACATCCATAGAGTTCCATTCGAACAGAGATATGTCCGTGCCATGTCTTGGGAATAAGCCTTAAATACCTTACAATAATACTAGGATTAAGATCATGACCCACAACAGTAGATCTATCTCTGTTTCCCGCCAAAACCTTTCCTTGTTCGTAGTTCTCAAAATGCCCTCCATCTAGACTATACTGCAAGCTATAGCTGGTCACCCATTGGTCCGCACCGGGTCGGCCTTGCGTGACAATACGCGTGACATTTGTCACTCTCACCAAGTCTACTTGTATCCATTGTCCAAGATCATTTGTTCTTACTGACCACGCCCCGGCTTGACTGTGTAACCTCGCACGCGATGGGGAAAGGTTTATGTCCCACATTGAAGAGGCTGTGATTCGATCATTTGGGATTGCACCACTTTCCATACCAAGTGGAGATGCACATAAAGAGGCATTGTAGAATGCTTGTATGAAAACGATTACAATAACGATAACAATGTTAAACATAATTTCACTTCTTCTTTCTTCCTACTATCTATCAATTCATAAGTGTATTGCAAACTTCTGGTACTAAAAATCTATGTCAAAAAACAAATATTTAGTTCGCTGAAAACTACGCCATACTAGAAAAACGCGCGGTCTATAAACCTTGGAAACATTGGGTAATTTCCAAGGTTTTGGACACTTATTTTTAAAGAATCTCCAAGGATTGAAAATTGGTTTGGAATTTTATTTCTAATGAATTTCATGCGAGGTCTGCGAAGAGCGGACGTGCGGGTTTTCCCCCCACTGGATGCACGGGACTATCAACATGACTTGTTCATACTTACACGAACTATTGCCACAGTAACGAAGATGGCAGACAGGCGTTTTAACAAGCTCATAAACATAGTAGCTGGTACACTGTCGAACTCGAATATTATTGCTCCACCTGCAAGTTTTGTTACTCCAGTGATAGCAGACTTTACGCTTGACAACCCCTAGAGCTTTACTTGGATGAGAGCCCTGCATCCATCCTGGGGCATGGGTACCGCAGCTGTATGTAGGGACACTTGTGGTTGCTATTTGAGATCCAGCCTCATCTCGAAAACGATACCAGCCAGCGGTTATATCCTTCTGATCGCACTTCAAGACGTTGCTTTTCGGCGCGATAACTGAACGATCAGCTTCGTCCAACACCTTATGATGAGAACACCCAGATATTGCTGAGCAAAGAGAAATCGATTATTCGCCGATCATTTTCTACGGCTTTGAACGTTTACTAGATTTCAAAGGTTTCCTTAGGTATTGTGAAGCAGTCTTTAACTGATTGCGGGGCTGGTTGTAATTAAAATAGTTCAGTGAAGAAAAAAAGAAAAAAGAAAAAAATATGAAAAAAGGTGAATATAAAACTGCTTTGAAAACATCATGGCGTCATGGAAGTTGGCTTACATCGTACAATGTAGAAATAGTAGATTCTTACCTTTACAAATGAAGCTGAATTCCTTCTTGCAATCACTGACGCTCCACAACCCATCACCGCTGTTCATTGATACACAACTACCATTAGTAGCAGGCTCGCCAGATCTCCAGCGTTTGTATGAAGATGATGTTCCATCGATCCACTTGAAGTTAGATTTGTTGGCGCGATCATTGTAGCCAATCCAAAACCGTTCGGAGGAAAATGGTTTTATTTGAGAAGAAATAAAGTTTTGTTCTGATTGGCTGCTGATGCTTGCAAGGTGGCCACCACGTGACTGGCACGTGTCTTCGGCGTCTATCCAGTTGCGGCCATGAAAGGTGAAGCTTATTACCATAATTTTGTAACAGAAGCCGCCATAACTTTTCCAGCCTTTTTGGCAGTCTGACAGAAAAACATCAAAATAATAATGGAATAATAATAATAATAATAATAATAATAATAATAATAATAATGATAATAATAATAATAATATTAATAATAATAATAGTAATAATAATAATAATATTTTAATATTATTATTATTATTAAAATAATAATAATAATTGTATTTGTTTCCAAAGCTCAAAAGTGCTGTAAGATCAGGAGCCCATTACTAGGAGCCTTCCTCTAGTAATAGGTTCATGTGACATCAAATGCACAAATTGGGCTATTTTTAGATATGCAAATTTCCGAAGAATTTCAAATTGAAAAATAAAATGGCCGCCAAACGGAAGACGCGAGGACTTGATCCAAAATATTGATATTCTTAATCCATGGAAGTCCAAGTCTATTTTTCGAATTCCCTTGCACAAGAACGAGACAACTGTGTACAATGAATGAATCACATGTATCAATAAACTGACATACTGCCAGAGCGCTTAGTGGAGACTTTTAGTTTGGCGACTCACGTTGTCGCGAAATTCTTCTACGTTTCTTCTATCGCTTCATATGTTTCTTCTTGTTTTATCAACTTTCTTTTGTTGGTTTTTGATTCATGATTTAGTCTTCGTAAGAATGAAGCGTTCTCCAATGATTTCGACTCTGATGAAGCAAAAGTTGGATAGGGGCGCCAACATAAACAATTAAACCACACAAATGTGCACTTTGCTAAAGAACTTCTTCGCCGAAAGATAGTCGAAAAACAACTGAAACTTTCAACCGACGAACCGTGCCTTAAAGAGCGGCAAAGAACACTAAAACAAGAGCTTATCACTGAGTGTATGCGAAGTTCATTCGCCAAAGGCGTCTTCAGTTCAAAGAAGGTAAGAAAGCCGGCATTCCACGATCAGCCGATGAATAAAAATGCGATAAAATCATGTTTCATCCAGGCCACAGAAAAAGAAGCTCCTCTGTACCTCACTTCGCTGTTTTAGAAGGAACTTTGTAACAATTACTAATTAGCAAAACACACCAGCGGTTTGGAATATTCATTAGCTTGGTTCTCGCTGCTAGTCCTGCACAAGTTTAATTAGGTTCTTCGTAAGAGATTATCCATGATACCAGATCGTTGAATTCCTTCTCAGAAAGAGCAGAATATGTTCGTTTTTTGGCCGGGTTTTGAACTGGCCTTTTTAATTAGTAGCTTTGTTTTTAGAAGTTCTCGTACTTGAAGTTTTGATATAAATAATAATACCTGGAGTTGCTTTTTTGCTTTGTTTTTAATGTTTTCAATCATTGTTCTTCCTCGCTTGATGAAGTACTGAATTCGGCAAACGACGAAACTGATCTGAAATTAAATTTCACTAGATTCTGATTCTTTTATTAGAATCACTGGAAATATACGGTACGCTTTCGGCCGACATTGAAAGCAAAGCTAGCAGTGTTGAATCTGACGTCAAATTCCTATTGTGTAAGACGCGACATGATTGGTTAATCGCGCGGAATTTTTAATGAGTGTTCGGGTGTTACTAAAACGAGTAACGGAGTAATGAGTAACGAGTAACAGAGTAACGAGAAAACGAGTAACAGCCAAATCTCGCCACATAGAAATGTTCAATAGTGAGTAATGAACTAATGACAAAACGAGTAACAGCCAAATTTCGCCACATAGAAAATTGTTCAAAAACAAGTAATAAGGGTAATGGATAAAGTAAGGATAATAGCCAAATATATAATATAAAATACATCTTAAAACCTTACCGTAAAAATGTCAAACAACAGTAATCGTCAATAAGTCAATTTCTTAGCCATTTTCAAAGCTACCTCCCTCCGATCCCATTGAGAGGCTGCCGAATAAAGCCGTTTATGCACAGACACTTACATTGACCAGTTCACGAAAACTTCGTGTAAACCACAGGAAGCCCAGTTCCGTCTAAGATGCACCTACCACTGCGAAGACTCCTGGAAAGAACTTAGCCTGGTCGGGCATGCGATACGATGCGAAATGAAACGATGCGAAACGAAACGATGCGATACGGATCTTTTGCGAAACGAACTCTACTGTACAATATGATAATTGTATAATTCTTCACTCTCTAGAGGCCTCTTTGGTCAAGAACGAGCTATGTTATTGCCGTTGGAGCGAAGCGTAGCTAGATGGCTTATGTAACGTATATGACAGCGGACATCACATTTCTGTAAAAATCAACCAATCAGAATGGACCGTTCCCAAGGCTGAAATGGACAAGAAACGATCGCGAAATCAAAACATTTTTACGTGCATGCATGAATTGTCAAACCACTGGGTGAATAAAATTCAAGAATCAGAATCTCTATAACGTGTGTATCTCAGAAGCTATGAAAAGAAAGCTCAAGAGTGTCACAGTTTACTGGGAAGATAAACAATACTTTAGTTTTTCCATCCATTGACGAGCTCAACAAAGGTGGCGGCGGCCCACTGTTATTGCAAGGCCGCCAAATCGTCTTGGTTTTAGTCTTCTATGAAACGTTGTCGTCAAGATTAGCGAATTTCCTGCTAAATGTAAGTTACAAAAAAGGTAGATAAAGTAATATTTTCTGGTTCTCTAGCTGTCGCCCGCGGGGAAACCCCTCCATTACCCCTTGGGGGAGGGGACAGTGACAAAACTCTCATTTCGTTTCGTAGATGATTATAGTTTTTTTGGGGGAAGATTTGCTTAACAGAAGTCCCAAAAACATTTACTCGAGTATTCGTGGATTTGGATGAGAGAATGAGGTATACATTGCACGAAATTCAACGACAACGTTTCATAGAAGACTATAAAAACCATGCAGGACGTCCTTGCGGCAATGCAATAACAGTGCCGCCACCGTTAGTTGTTGTCAATGAGCTCATCAGATCTCGTCAATGGCTTAAAAAAGCAGACTTTTTGGATGGAAAGACTAAAATAAAAGGTTTCTCGATGACTTTATATGTAAAGCCTCAGAGAACAACAGATGATTTGCTTCGATGTTTACAGCCGTAGCAGACTGAGATAATCAGGTAATATTGACTTTATATTGTCATGATGTCATGTCTGAGCTATAAGCTGACTCGCTACGCTACGTACTTTTTTTCAGTTTCACCGGCTCACTATACATACTGATATATAACACAGGTCGTTCTTGACCAAAGAGGCCTCTAGAGAGTGAAGAATTACAATTATCACATATTGTACAGTAGAGTTCGCTTCGCAAAAGATTTCGCAAAATATCATAAGCAGTCAATTATTCGCTATTGAAAATTTCTATGTGGCGAAATTTGGCTGTTACTCGTTTTGTCATTAGTTCATTACTCGCTATTGAAAATTTCTATGTGGTGAAATTTGGCTGTTACTCGTTTTCTCGTTACTCTGTTACTCGTTACTCATTACTCCGTTACTCGTTTTAGTAACACCCATGAGTGTTCTATTTTTAGCCCAATTTGTGCATTTGATGTCACACAAACCTATTATAGGAGAGGAAGGCTCCTAGTAATGGGCTCCTGGTAAGATATAATAGTAAAATAACTATATATAAATAAATAAATAAATGCAGGATCATTTTTTCAGTATAATTAGAGCGGATTTATTTTTGTTTCATAATACTGATTCGTTTGTTCGTTCATTCATCAGTTCGTTCATTCGTTCGTTCGTTCATTCATTCGTTCATTTGTTCATTCATTCATTCATTCATTTGTTCATTTGTTCATTCATTCGTTCGTTCACTCGTTCATTCATTTATTCATTCATTTGTTCATTCATTCATTTGTTCATTCATTCGTTCATTCGTTCATTCGTTCATTCGTTCATTCGTTCATTCGTTCATTCGTTCATTCGTTCATTCGTTCATTCGTTCATTCATTCGTTCATTCATTTGTTCATTCATTCGTTCGTTCATGCATTCATTCATTCATTTGTTCATTCATTCGTTCATTCATTTATTCATTCGTTCATTCATTTGTTCATTCGTTCGTTCGTTCATTCATTCATTTGTTCATTCATTCATTCATTTATCTATCTATAACACGAAAAACAACGTTTTCGATTCGATTTGGGAATGCTCTCATTGTTGCACTCAAGCGAGACAGATCTAGAATTGCATTCACCAATGAGCAATGTGATCACCTGAACGGTTGCCACAGTAACGAAGATTACAGGCAGGCGTCTTATCAAGCTGGTACACGTAGTAACTACCACAATTCTGAACTCGAATCATGTTGCTCCATCTACAACAGTTATTACTCCAGTGATAGCAGACTTTACGATTGACAACCCCTTCAGCTTGACTTGGATGAGAGCCCTGCATCCATCCTGGGGCAGCGGTGCCGCACCGTAAAGTTGGTACACAAGTTGTCGGCATTTGTGGGCCAGCAAGGCCAGTGAAACGATACCATTGTTTAGCGAAGGAGCTATCGCATCGATTTACAGGATTTGGCCAAGATCCATAAGCACGGTGGTAATACAGCTTGGAATATTTCTTACAACCTGTCGATTAAATATTGAACTTTTAGTTTTGCTTGCAGTTTCTTTTGGTTAAATGGTTTGCTTGCCATCATGTGTACAGATAGACAATTACCTAAGAATTGTCGAAATAATTATAACCAGAGGTCTTAGTAGCTAATTATATTGGGCCCGTCAGTTTACGCGATTCTAAGAAACTATTATCACCAAATAGATAATATATTAGCAGTATTGATGAAGCAATCGTGTATATTTTCTCCCTCTCCCTCTCTCCCTAGCCCTCCCTCACTCGCTCCCTAGTCCTCCCTCCCTCGCTCCCTAGCCCTCCCTTCCTCGCTTCCTAGCCCTCCCTCCCTCGCTCCATAGCCCTCCATCCCTCGCTCCCTAGCCCTCCCTCGCTCCATAGCCCTCCCTCCCTCGCTCCCTAGCCCTCCCTCGCTCCATAGCCCTCCCTCCCTCGCTCCCTCCATTTTACTGAGATTATGTAGTTACAAACCTCCTCCTTCTGTGCAGTAGCGAAGATTACATACTGGCGGTTTTTGAAGCTCATAAACGTAAAAGCTGCCACAGTTTCGCACTCGAATCATGTTACTCCATCTACAGCAATTATTACTCCAGTGATAGCAGACTTTACGATTGACAACCCCTTCAACTTCACTTGGATGAGAGCCCTGCATCCATCCTGGGGCAGCGGTGTTACATCGTACAATTGGCACACACATTGTCGGCATCTTCGTTCCTCCTTGACCAATGAAGCGATACCAACCTTTGGTAATGGCGCTATCGCACTTTTGGCTGGAAGTCCGTTGCTCCTGGGCTCGGTCTGCTGAGTTCAAAGTCTTGTAGCTTTTGCATTCTGTAAATAACGAAACGAGAATACAGTCAACGGTGTAGAATATCCAGTGTAGAACGAGAGTGTGTGAATCCACGTGTCTCCTAATAAAAACAAGAGCTGGTATAAATCCATCACTGAACAATATAATCATTACTATAATCATTACTATAATCATTACTATAATCATTACTATAATCATTACTATAATCATTACTATAATCATTACTATAATCATTACTATAATCATTACTATAATCATTACTATAATCATTACTATAATCATTACTATAATCATTACTATAATCATTACTATAATCATTACTATAATCATTACTATAATCATTACTATAATCATTACTATAATCATTACTATAATCATTACTATAATCATTACTATAATCATTACTATAATCATTATTATATAGAGAGTACAAACACTAAAACCGTACACAGTAAAAGAAAAGAATGGTTATGAAGCCCGGCAAACGTCAAAGGGCTGACAACGAAGCCATGGATGTCGAGTAGGCCCATCACGTGACGCCCATCACGTGACATTGACCGTGCAATTATTAGCCACTTTACGAGTGGAGGACTGGGAACGAGTTTTAAGAAGAATTAATCGAATTAAGAAATGAACCCCATTACAAGCATTCTCGTCCCCAGACCCTTCTCAGCTTTCTAACGAAAAACCGAAGGCTCTGGTAAGAGACAAACCGGAAGACCCAGATTCTAGGTCGTCAAATATGCGCATGCTCAATATTTTCTAACTTAACTGAAATGTAGTTATAAAATAATTTAAATGGTATGCGCGCTCTGATTGGCTGATCCGCCGTGTTTCATTTGCCTGTGAAAACATGGAAATGACGTAACGACCTGCCAGATTAATGGAAAATTCATCGACTTTTTGACCTAAAACTAATTTTGTTTTCAGTGTACGACATTTTCAATAGCAAAATTTACTAAATGTTCAAAACTTTGAAATTAACTTACTTGAATAACAGAATGCTAGTGATCCAGCTAAGAAAAAACCTCTTGTTTTGATGAAAATCAGCTCGATGATATGAAAACCGGTTGTATGAATACCTCGCGTAAACAAGCTTGGAAATATGATGAAATAATTGAGTGTCAACGAGAATCTCTCCAAAAGCTACACAAATCATTGTGTTAGGCCAATTGCCATCACTCTGTTGTCAAACGCAGGGCTGTCTAACTGCCAAATTATAGCTATTTTGGGTCACCGAAACGAGCAGTCACTTGCAAGTACAACTCCCGGCCATCTTCCAACCAGCTCCAACAGTGCAGTAATGTGTTCGCCCAGGCACTCAATCCAAGCAGCAAAAACAACTGAAGGAAGCAGACTATTTCTCAGCAATGCACAAAATCCCAAACAGTCGGCTTAGCGAGATTTTTTCAAACACGAACCTTGCTCCATCGGTTCAGTCCACGTTTCGTTCAGCCGCCGACAAAGGAGGATATTTATGGTATCCCGTGATGCTTTGCGCGATACACATATTATCGTATAAATACCCCAGAATCCTTTGCGCGACTTGCGGGAAATTCAAAATGGATGCAACAACTGTCAGATGTGCGAACTCAACTCTTGTACTTATACTGCGTGAATTTCGAATTTCTACATGATTTTAGCGTCTTGAGTCTTTACCATCCATGTCCTTAAAACTAATTGGCAGCCATATAAGCTAAATGATCTCCAAACACGAAAATCCATCGTTGAAAATCATCAAAACAGGCGTGACCTAAAAAAGTCGGGGACAGAAACGGTAAAAGAACTGGGAATGAGTGACAAAATACACCTCACCGGGCGTAGGGAAAGGGTAAAATGTAGTGTCGAACGCGTTCATCACCCCCTACCCGCTAAGGCGAAACCTTGACGTGTCATTGTCTTTCAACCGTTTTCAACCGACTTTTTAACCTAAAATGGTTTCGCCTTAGCGGGTAGGGGGTGAACGCATTCGACACTACATTTTACCCTTCCCTACGCCCGGTGAGGTGTATTTTGTCACTGCTGTTCCCGACGTTTTCGTGTTTGGAGATCATTTCTAAATTCGTGGAAAGAGGTAGGGTTATGTTTTGGGGATATTCAGATGTATATATTGTCTATTCAAGCTGTGATGAGTTTCAATTTTGGATGTAAACCTTTTTGGAGAAATAAACGCTTGAATTTGTGGCCGTTTGAATTCGTTTTTTCATGCTTTCTGTGCTTTGATTCCTACCTTGTCACAGTATACATATGAGGGGAAAACAAATACCCAAAATGATTAAAATGAGCTGAAATTCACTCCAGATGTGAAGAATATATAGTAAAACACACTGTGTTTGTTTTAGTAAACTTTATTCAGAATTTTCAGAGAAATTGTGTTTTTAGGTTTTTCAATAAAACTGATTGGCAAAGCTGCCATGAGTAGAGCTTGGGCTACCTGTGCCAAAATCACTGAAAAATCAATTTTATGCAGTACAAAAGACAGAAAGAATGGAAAGAAGGACTCGCTGCCTGTTATTCTGGAGTTAACAAGCACCAAAAACAACATTTTCACCATTTTATAGACTCGACATGAAAGTTGACGGGGGAGCCTTCTCTAGAAAGGAAAACTGAAAACTACATGTACGTGATAAATGAAGAACTTTGTTGGCTCTTGTAAACAAAAGGTACTTCAAACTTCTACAAATTAATGAGTATTCAACTTTGGTTTGAGTGGTCAGGAAAGTAATCAAGGATATCCAGTGATTTACAGTAAGCCTAGTTTGGTCGAATTTCTCTCTCTGAGTGCGTGAATGAACTCTCAATTAATAACTGAGGTCTGAGGATCAAACTTTTGAGCTTTCGGGAATAGAAAATCAGAGTTTTGTACTCGTTTCAACTTTCTAAAAACGATGAACAGCCTTTGTACTTATTACTGTTTGTTGCTACAATCATTATGTACTATAGTTGTTGTGTTCAGTTGTAGTGTCGATTCAAATTTGATGTCAAATAAACGAGTACTTCGCTACGTGCATGCTTGTTTTCATGTGTCCTTTGCGGGCTGTCTAATTTTCGCTAAATTTTTGCATCTATATTATTAATAAGTAATCATACGATTTCTCGTTCAATTTGGGATAATTCGCACTCGTGTGTTTTTCAAAGAGCTCAAATTGCACTCGACCTACGGTCTCGTGCAATTTGTATCTTTGAAAAACACACTCGTGCGAATTAATCCCAAATTGAACTCGAAACCGTATGATTATACCTATACGAAGCACTTATCAGAATCAGTAGGTTTGAAAAGTTTGATAGGGTTTGGACAAGCAACAACTGAACTGCAGACATTTTTTAAGCTGCAAAAATTACAAACAAATGTGATGGTTACTCGGGACAAGTGTCGCGGATCCCTACTAAACATACATTTCTTTGTAATTTTTGCGATGCTTGGAAAGTACTCATATTCACCAACATCTAACTAAATTTTGATATGCTCTTTTGTTGTGGTGGGGTTCATTTTTTAATTAGATTTAATTCTAAAAACTCGTTCCCAGTCCTCCACTCGTTTTTGAAGTGGCTAATTCCTCACGAGTCCGGGAATGACGTCATTAAAACAAGACGACAACAGATTTGAAAGGTACCGGATGAAAGGTCCCTCTATCGCTTCCATTCCGTTCTGTATTTATTTGTTAATGACAAAGATTAGTGTAAAGAGAGTATTTCTTGGTACTCACCGAGAGGCAAGGAGGCTGTCGGTACTTGAGAAGGTGCTTAGAAAATGATTTCAAAATAAACATATCAGTATTTTATTTGTCTCTCAATTCAATGCATGATGATAAATTCACATACCAAATATGGAATTTAGTTACCATATATGGAATTTAGTTACCATATATGGAATTTAGTTACCATATATGGGAAATAGTTACCAAATATGGAGTTTTGTTTGAGACTCCAATGCAATGGTTGGTAAACTGTTTGTACAGTGCTCCCCTAAAGCGTTTTGTTATTGTGATTATTATTATTATTAAGACATGTTTATTATTATTATTAAGATCTATCAGTACATTACCCGAGTGATTTCCACAGTATCGAAGATGGCAGGCAGGAGTTTTATCAAGTTCATAGACGTAGAAGCTGCCACAACTCTGAACTCGAATGGTATTGCTCCACATGCAGGTGTTGTTATTCCAGTGATAGCAGACTTTACGCTTGACAATCCCTTGAGCTTGACTTGGATGAGAGCCCTGCATCCATCCTGGGGCATGGGTACCGCAGCTATACGTAGGGACACTTGTGGTTGCTATTTGAGAACCAGCCTTATCTCGAAAACGATACCAGCCAGCGGTTATATCCGTACGATCGCACTTCAAGAGGTTGCTTTTCGGCGCCATGTCAGAGCGATCAGCTTCGTTCAACACTTTATAGTGTTTACATGCTGCAAAAACTATAAAGGTGAAATGACATTCAAATGAAGAGAACGTCTGCCAGTTTTGCCGGAAAAAAATTAAAAAATTAAAATTAAAGTGACCGATTTAGGTTAAGCAGTATAATTGCATTTCATTGTAAACTTTCCGTACTCTTTCTTTGATTTTAATGTAACTAGTTGTTTTGATATTCTTGATTGTTAATTCGCATTAAATGAAAGTTGCCGATGCTCTAATTCCCGGTCTAATTCCAAGCAAGCCGCCATCTTGCATGATTTCCGACGACGTAACAGTTGCTTGTGTAGTTTTATTACTACGTCAGTATTTACAAAATTTATTGCAAATTTACACCAATCACATTATTTAGGTCTTATTAACCGAGCGGGAGGTCTGTACAGGAAAATCTTGACCGAGGTCGTGAAAGTACAGACCGAGCGCAGCGAGGTCTGTACCACGACCGAGGTCAAGATTTTCCTGTACAGACCGACCAAGCTCGGTTAATAAGAGTTTTATTATATGACCATTTTAATAAACTAAAAATTAACTCATTTTATTTGCATCTTACAAGCCTTACACTAGAATGGCTTCCCAGTATTTTTACTACATAACTTGTTTGAAAACCGGTTTGACAAGAAAGTGTGTGAAGTGAGGTATTTCTAGCTCGATGATGAATAACTAAAACAATCTTAAAATCGAACATTTCCTTGACTTTGGTGTTGAAAACATTGCGATACACCGAGGAACTATGGATTTTTGATAAATAGGAACAAGAATGGTGAAGAAAATGGCAAGAAAGTTGAGGATTCTGTTGTGTTTTTGAATAAAATTGTAGTTGAAGCAGTGCGCGCGCTACTGTCGCTATCATCACGTCTCCATCGAGCGCGCGCTGGGTTTGTTTTCTTCAGAATTTTGGTGTTTTTCAGTGAAATACTCCTAATGTTTTGCTTAATGTTTTTCATATATATTATTAGGAGTGAAATTTGAGCTCTTTAAAAACCCACGAGTTCACATTTCTTCCAAATTGCACTCGAAACCATATGATAGAAACAATGTTTACAGATTTTAAGATGCATGTGCGGACCGGTTATTACGGGAGAATCTAGACCGGTCCGAGAAAGAATCTAACCAATCAAATTGCTTGATTTGCTAGATACCAGGCTTCGAGATACTCGGTCATTTAATAAGTACATTTACAAAATGATCATCGATGCTCTCCCAGCGGAGTTACAAGGACAGACTAGGAGCAGGACGGAGTGGGTAATGGGTTCTAATCCCATCGGGGTCAGATATGTTTTCTCTTCAGTCTTTCTTTCTAGGGCCAACGCTCAGAAGAACATTATGTGCATGGGTATCTTTATAGCACTTTAACTTTCCCTCAATTTATATTTGTTTCACTACCAGTTTATTTTTAAACAAACTATTAAAATTATTTCCTTGTTAGCAATTTCCTGTTGGAGATGAAAACGTGCACACTGAAACCTCTTTCGACTTACCTTCCTCGCAACAAGTCCCAGCATAACCATTCTTACAGATGCAGTATCCATAATAGTTAGTGCCACCGTTCTTGCATTGGTTTCTGTTACAGCTTCTAGTTTGCTTAACACGGTAACTACATGTTCCACCACAACTTTGTCGCTTTGTAATCCTACGAATTCGATATTGTGTTCCTGTAAGGCCACACTCGTACGTACATGGACTCCACGACGACCAACTACTGTACACACAATTTCGTCGCGTACACCGCCAAAGGG
This sequence comes from Actinostola sp. cb2023, assembly GCA_033675265.1. Classification (NCBI taxonomy): domain Eukaryota; kingdom Metazoa; phylum Cnidaria; class Anthozoa; order Actiniaria; family Actinostolidae; genus Actinostola; species Actinostola sp. cb2023. The sequence goes on from JAUJYZ010000408.1 coordinate 541,539, forward strand.
ATGTTGATTGTTGCACGAGCAGGACTGACACCAACGCTATGTAGAGCATGTTTTAGCTTTACTACTGAACCGCGTTACCTGAGTCGATTACGATCGATGTTAGTGCGTTGTTCTGTGGAAATTGAATGGCAAATTAATCAAATTCAATCCGACATTAGAACCAAGAAATCTTTATCAAAAGATCAAAAGGCATAACTTTACTGGAACTCGTATTTTTCGAAATCGAATGAAGCGATTTTTTTTACAGATTCGCTGCCCAAAAGTCCCGATTATAGTACCATATAGATCATCGAAACTTCGCCGTAAGTTAAACTTGAAGACGACCATTTTAGCTTTTTAAAAGTCCTTTGACAATCTTTTAAACAAAAGTTTGCTGTCTCCGAATATGGAATATATGCAAAGCGTAACTGAACGTCACTGTGGTGCTAGGATAACTCCGTTCTTGATTTAACATATTAGATCTCTCTCTAGACTTGGTATAAAAATTGCATGATTTTAAATAAGTTTGTCAGTAGTAACGTAGATCAAACATGGAAGGTAACACCACCAAAAAACACAGTGAATTTAATAATTCGAACTTTGGTTTGCTCTTTCATTACATACAAACACAAAGACTACTGTATCGCTAATTTTCAAAATAACCACAATAATTCATAGAGATATGGATTTATCAATCCAGTACTAGTACTGCAAAGGGTTTCGAGATCTTTAGAACTTAGAACGAAGTGAGTTGATACACGCAGTGAAGAGAACAAAGCAATTACGTCAGTTGTGAGGTTTTTACACCGAAGTAAACCCACTCAGTTTTGAGGCAAATGAACTCAGTAGAAGACTTCTTAGCCGAATCAGACTTGTAGTCGGCTGTTATCATGCATGTCTCTGCATGAGATGTTCAACAATTCCGTCCGCATTGCGGCCGTGAAGTTAACCAAGCTAAATTTGAAATGACGGTGTTCCATAGTTCACATTTATATTTTATAACCGAAAACTATCAAATCAGTTGATAGGTTTAGAAAAAACATCCATCGTTAAAGAATTAATTCCATACCGTTTTGAAGAATTTGTCATTCGCACTCCACTTCATTGCTAATTTACATGGCTTTCAGTGTTAATAATAATAATAATATCTTTATTTGTATAGCGCTATTTCATAGTATGTCAATAGCGCTTTACAGAGTGATAATATAATAATATATATGATAATAATAATATGATATAGAAAATAATATAATAATATAATATAATATAATAGTGTTCACACAATCCCGTCAACATTTATACAAGCTACACAGCCAACAGTTTACTCACAGCATCTAAAATTGCTTTGCAAAGACTTTAGCTACATTCCCTACCTTTTTGGCTCTTGCAAGAAAGATTATCTTCAAGGAACGTCTGCGTATTAAATTCACCTGTCGCATCGGCAATTAAAGAATGTCAACTAAAAGTTTTGAATCACTTTCTACGTAAAACGGAAACAAAACTATTCCATATTGAGGTTATAATTATCCAATTATAATTTTGCTTTTGCTCACGTGATACTAGAAAATAACCCAATTTTTAGATCACAAATTAAAGAGGTTTTTCGGAAAGGTATTGCTCGGTTAGTATTTCTTTCACACTTTGTCTGAATCGAAGTAACACTGCTTTTTTTTACTTTAATATTGATTCTTGAGTATGCTAAAGGGTTCAGTGACCATAGAGTTTCGACTATTTTAAGTTACTTAATGAGTCGTAAGTTGAAGTGAGTTGAAGGTTGCTCGAGGCAAAATGTGATCGTTGACCTGGAAACAATATTATTATACGCAAAACAGATTCAAAATGTAGTGAAATAAGTAAACCGATCTATTACAGTACAAACACTAAAGGTGTGCAATAAATAGCACTATCATGTAATTTCAAAACTCATAGGACAAAAAATGATTATCATAGCTGGAAAGAGCTCGTTGAAATTAGTAAAAATGTGTAGTTTGGAAAAGATCGCTTCACAAATTGCGAAGATATGAATTTTCAAAAATCGAAATTTTATATGAAATTTACGCTGGTAGGCAACTCTTGCCTCCAACAAAGATTTCCATACAAATCTTTTTTTAAATAAAAGATAAAAGTCACGTTTTCGGCTATAAAATTAGGCTAGACTTTAGAATATCCTGTCACATTATTTGCATAACAATAGAATCTGAAAATCATCTGCAATCTTGTGCCTTTATTGTTGCATAAGCTTTACACTCTTTTATTTTTGTTTATTTGTTACTTGGTATCTCTTTCCTGCGGCATTGTATAAAACAATATTCTATTCTATTGATATTATGTATCACAGTTTACGATAATAATTACACCTTCGATACTAATGATTTCCGGTACGTCACAGGAATGTATGACGTGACTGGTAATATTGGTCTACACACCCCTTCCAAGGTCTCAGGTTTATTGTTGTTGTTTATTGAGTCGGGAACGCAATCATTTCTTAATACAGTGGTCGTTAGTTTATCAAGGTACATTTAGAGACGCTCAAAGCGTACATCGGCGAATAACACCTAAGAATGTTATCCAACATTTAGTATCTGTATTGATTTATTTCTGTATTTATTGACCGCTGTCCACCTGCTCAGTGTAACATTCAACTTAGCGTTTAAAACATGAACAAGAACCGATCTCTCAAGCCTGTTTTAAAAGGCCTGGGTCAGGAGCTTAAAAACGAAAATTGTTCAGTTTTTTTACGTTGAACCTAGGAGACTTGACGTAATTAGATGAAACTTGGCACAATGTTAGAAAGTATTAGGACGATTAAACTTAACTTCATTTTAAGGGTTAGAGTGATCACGTGACCACGTGATGTCATTAATTATTATACAAAATTCTTTTTTTTTCTCCGGCGACGAGTTTTAATCACAAAGACAATACGATGTGCCTAACGTACTTCAATTACCGAGTACTACGAACATCTGCCCAGCTGATAGGAATTCCTTCAAGATTTAAGGGGATATTTGCTAAAACAGGTCACGTGACCTGAAATTTTAAACAATTCACCTCAATATCTCTTTTACCAACACCAAAGCTACTATCATCTACCCAGTTTGATATTTAGCTCTATGAAATGCATTGATTTTGATACTATCTTTTTTGCCACTTACTGAAACTCGCTACCGGATCCACGAATTAGTGTTTCTCTCGAATATGACGTCATAGATCACGTGACCACCACAAAAAAGCAAACCAAAATTTTAAGGATGTGAAAACTAACAAAACATGAAAATATGACGTCAAAATGGATTTCCATAGTCAAGCAATTATTCATTCTGTTCTCAAGGTCAAACAAGGTCAAACCCAGGCCAAACAGGCTTGAGCTCTTATCCAATGGTATGTACATTTTTCGTGATTACCGCAGGTTATAAGTACCGAGGTCTCTCCAAATCAACAACACAGGTAGCCCTACAGTAAACAAAGGAAGATCAAGATTAGCACAGTTGAACCTCCCGTTGCGACCACTCTCGTAAGCGACCACCTCTCCTGAGCGACCAGTTTTCCAAAATACCAAAAGTTTCCAAGTCAAATCACTATAGTTGGAACCTCTCGTAAGCGAGCACCTCTCGTAAGCGACCGCGACCACTTTTAGAGCTGAAAGTTTGAAATTTTGTTTTTAACCTCCCGTAAGCGACCACATGACAGATAATCAAACGGAAATGGAATTATTTGTCGCTGTAACATCGCATTCTTGAGTACAGACGGAAATTTCATGAGTCGGAGGACAAAGCATTTAATTTGTTAATAAAATACACATATACTGTACTCTATCAATCCTAAGACAGACCTTAACAGTAGTATAATTTATTTCCTAGTCTCAACTGAACAGTCAACAGTTTAACAGAACTATAGTACTGGATATAAATCAAAGTACAGTATATATTCGTGAATGTTGCACATGCACGGTTTGACTTTTGATTTCGTTGCATTTTATAACACAATATCTCAGTTTTGTGGACTTTGCTTGGTCATTATTTATGAAGTATGTTGTTTTTGTTTATTTCAAAGTAACAAGTATATAATTTTGGAAAGTTATAAATTAAAGAAAGAAAGAAAATATTTTTGTGGCTGCAGTATTATTAAAATATATCAGTGTTGTATATGTGCGGGTTTAGATGGGCATTGACGCATTGGGTAACTCTGTGGTTGTAAACTTGTATAGTAATGAAGCAAAATTAAGATCCCCTATGGTTTGAATTCTCGTGCCCACCTCCCTTAAACGACCACAAAGCTTGACATTTTGGGTGGTCGCTTACGGGAGGTTCGACTGTATAAAGTTTATGACGTATATATATATCTTAACATATAACGGTATGCTTTCGTTTTTTTACTTCAAAATATTGGATCCTCTTTGTATAGTGGTCTGTCTTGGTTTCAATGACGTCGTCCTTCCACTTTAACCTCCTTTTGATATGTTAGGATAAATATTATTGGTCCAGCACAGGCAGCCCAACCATCAATAAAATGTTATTTGTCGCCTTTTTGATGGGTTTCCTGTGGTAGAGCGCGCGCGCGCGCATTTATATGTTGGGTTCCCTGTGTTGAATAACGTATGTTGGGCTTCCTGTGTGCGTCCCGCAAGACGCGCCCGTAGAGAGTGCATATTGAAACATGTTTCAATATGCACTTTCTGCGGGCGCGTGACACGGGACACACACAGAAAGCCCAACATTATACGTTACTCAACACAGGGAACCCAACATAATACGTATTATACTATGCGCGCGCGCGCGCTCTACCACAGGAAGCCCATCAAAAAGGCGGCAAATATAATTGTATTGAATTATTTGGTAGCGTAGCCTCAAAAGCAATGGATGGGCTGCCTGTGCCACAGGAAGCCCAAGCAGTTCCTTGAATCAATGATCAATCAGGCAAAATACAACGTAGACTTGCCACAAGTCGACCTCTCTTGTGTATCCCAGATCTGCGAGCGAAGCGAGCCATTGAGGTCGCGAAGCTACCGAACAGAAAGAGGAAGGACTTTTTGAAAGTCTAAATACAACGTAGATGTTACTTTAGCTCGAGCCAACAGCATCACCACAGGAAGCCCAAGCTGTTCCTTGAATCAATCAATCAGGTGTTTCGTTGAATGCATTTAGACTGCGGCCGGAAGTTCGGGTAATTTAGCGGCAGAAGTCTCGTCTTGCGCGCTGTCAAAGGAAGGCACCAAGTAATAGTCTTTGTTGTTGTCATAGTTACTAAAGTCCAAATATGGATTGTCCTCCAATAAAAGTTCCTCGAATTGCTTGACAATTTCAGTGAAAGTTGGTCGATCGCTCGGGACTGCTTCCCAACACTTCCCCATGATCTTATACCTGTAGAATGGTCAACAAAATTAGCTTGGACCTTATTGAGCATGCGCGAGATAAATCGCTATAAATTCAACTTCAATAGAAAAAAAGATTAATTCGGTGTGATCGATAGCTAATGCGCAATGTGTTGACATGCAACAGTTAGAAGTCCTATTCCTCGGGTACTGGTTACGTCTTAGCCGTATTATTGCTTTCCAATAGTTCATCCAACATGGCGGCTTCTCACGTTACGTCATGGCCGCCATATTGAACCCCGATAGAAAAGACGACATTTATTGTTAGCTCGCTTCTCTTAATAATAATCCAATATGGCGGCTGCGTTGTTACAGTCCGAACGTTGCATCCAAATACAACAAACTACGAGCGCCCGACAGTTCATCCAACATGGCGGCCACGTTACGTTATAGCCGCCATATTGGTTCCCGATAGATCATCCAACATGGCGGCCACATCGAATTCCTCGGTTGCACGTTACGTTATAGCCGCCATATTGGTTCCCGATAGATCATCCAACATGGCGTCCACATCGAATTCTTCGGTTGCACGTTACGTTATAGCCGCCATATTGGTTCCCGATAGATTATCCAACATGGCGTCCACATCGGATTCCTCGGGTGCACGTTACGTTATAGCCGCCATATTGGTTCCCGATAGATCATCCAACATGGCTTCCACATCGAATTCCTCGGGTGCACGTTACGTTATAGCCGCCATATTGGTTCCCGATAGATCATCCAACATGGCGTCCACATCGAATTCCTCGGGTGCACGTTACGTTATAGCCGCCATATTGGTTCCCGATAGTTCATCCAACATGGCGGCCACATCGAATTCCTCGGGTGCACGTTACGTTATAGCCGCCATATTGGTTTCCGATAGATTATCCAACATGGCGGCCACATCGAATTCCTCGGGTGCACGTTACGTTATAGCCGCCATATTGGTTCCCGATAGATCATCCAACATGGCGTCCACATCGAATTCCTCGGGTGCACGTTACGTTATAGCCGCCATATTGGTTCCCGATAGTTCATCCAACATGGCGGCCACATCGAATTCCTCGGGTGCACGTTACGTTATAGCCGCCATATTGGTTTCCGATAGATTATCCAACATGGCGGCCACATCGAATTCCTCGGGTGCACGTTACGTTATAGCCGCCATATTGGTTCCCGATAGATCATCCAACATGGCGGACACATCGAATTCCTCGGGTGCACGTTACGTTATAGCCGCCATATTGGTTCCCGATAGATCATCCAACATGGCGGACACATCGAATTCCTCGGGTGCACGTTACGTTATAGCCGCCATATTGGTTCCCGATAGATCATCCAACATGGCTTCCACATCGAATTCCTCGGGTGCACGTTACGTTATAGCCGCCATATTGGTTTCCGATAGATCATCCAACATGGCGTCCACATCGAATTCCTCTGGTGCACGTTACGTTATAGCCGCCATATTGGTTCCCGATAGATCATCCAACATGGCGGACACATCGAATTCCTTGGTTTTTGTTATTCAGAGCTCGATATATTTTTGGTCTGAACGTTCCGTCCATTAATACCCTTGTCCAAAAAAGACAACGATGGAGATTGGAAATATCGCCGGGAATGTTCAACATACATGAGTGCATGTAATGACCGTCTTTGTACTTACACTTCCTCTGAGCACATCTCAGGTTTTTCCATCCGATAACCACTCCGTAATTCTCGTACGAGGTCTCGTGTAAACATAGAAGGGTATGGAGCACCACCTGTGAATTAGTGTGCATCGGTAGAGAAAGAAAACGTCAATCCAAAGTGCAATACATTGCTTTCGCATATACCGATTGATAATTAATTCCACGTGACTCTCACTATAATTAAATAGTTACTGTATGTATTTAGATATGTCAGAGATCAAGACGCTGTTAATTGAGTAGACACGTTTATATGTTCTCGCACATGTTCTTACACGGAATATTGCATGGTGTCAGAAGTGGGATACTCTACACAATTTGACGAAATTGAAATTAAGATTTGTTTGTTAAGGACGTTCGCGCGCATTGTTCACGCGCATTTTTTCTGCGCATAAAATCAAGGTTCGAATCATCTCGGTCCAGTCCTCTTTCCTCACGTCCAAGATGGCAGCCAGTCACGCATGTTACGTAGACGATTTTCATCGGCTAATATCTCGAGAACGATACCGGTGACCCCCATTTTTTATTTTGTGATTTTACAAAGAATCATAAAAGCTCCCCATGTACCAAATTTAAAGAAAAAAACATGGTTAGATTTTGATAAAAACACGAATTTAGATGAAAACTTCAACCTACCTTCACGCGAAAGAGTCGTCGATGGCTACGTGGTGACTGTAAATATGAGCCAAAAACTACAGGTTGTTTCTATATATTCACAAATCTTTGTACATAACTTTATTCTATAAACTCTTAGATAGCCATTTGAGGAAAATTTTAGGAATCCGTTTAGTTTTTCTACAAAAAAATACCTGTCATTCTCGACTTTCCGTGGATTTAACGCACGTAATTTTCGATCAGAAAAAGAGTATACTTTGAAGAAATCTGGCTCCATAGCGATGTCGGTGACCCCCATATTTTATTTGCTCATTTAGCTTCTATAATGATCTTATTTCACCATACGAAGTTTCAGGAAAAAAACATGGATAGTTTTTTTTGCCCGCGAACGTCCTTAAGTCACTTTTTTTGACTGAACACCGTAACAGCACAAAAGTCTTTGCGTAAGATATTACTGACTCTTCACAACTCGATTTCTAATCGGTAGTTCATGCAAAGATGAAGTATTTGTAGCTCTCTTGAATTACTGCCCCCTACTAGTACAGTATTTGAAAAGAGCGCCATATAAGACCTACAATGGACGTCATAATTGTTGAGATTCTTATCATTTTGTACGATTCCGTACATGCTGAAACTCAGTTGCAATACATTATTTCTTAAATGTTCGACGAAATATCTTGAAAAACCCCTCTCCCCCTTTCAATATAGAAGCTGAATCATGCCTACACGTCACCCAAACGCATTATTGCTCTAAACAACTTTGTGTGATGGGGGGTGGGGGGGGGGGGGGGGAAGGGGGAAGATATTCGCTTAACAACATTGTGCGATGGGGGGAGGGGAAGATCATCGCACCCATACTAACTTGTAAAAAAAAAACACCACGTTTTTTGAACCACATGAAAAAGTGTCTCAACTAGTTTTGACGCCCATTGTAGCTCCTTCCAATAAATACTCCTCCCCTCCCTTGAATAATCTTTTCCGCGCGAGGGAAAAACGTCGACCTGGTTATTATATATATATGGTATATACGGTTAGTATAAACTTACCTAAAGTTGATATTTCCCACAGCACAATGCCGTAAGCCCATCTATAAAAATGTTCAATTAAAATTTAACTGATTATAAATTTCATTTTTGTCTAAACACCTAACTACTTACACGTCACTCTCCGACGTAAACACTTGGTCATAAATAGCCTCTGGTGACATCCATTTGATTGGTAGTCGCCGCTGTACACGAGCATGGTAGGCGCTTTCCTCATACAGGTCACGTGTCAGTCCAAAATCCGATACTTTGACTTGTTTGTTGTCGGCCACTAAAACATTACGAGCGGCCAAGTCACGGTGGACGAAACCTTTCTTTGACAGATATTCCTTAAAAATGAACAACGATGTTTAAAGAGTGTTTCAAGAGCATTGTGTTTATTATTATTATTGTTATTGTGTCGAGGAATTAACCTCGAAAAATATATATTGCGGTGATTTTCGTAGGAGTGGGAAACCTACGGTACCGTGACACTCTAATGGCTTCCTTTCTGAACCAATCAAAAAGCGTGCAGATGCATCTCATCCAATCAAACTCGTTCAATACGACACAGCATGCACGTCTATATAGCTGGCCGCCATATTGTTACGTCATCTGTGCGTCATACACACGCCTGTCTATTTCTTGGTTTTCAAAAAAGTTGTAAAAAAATACTTGATAGTTTACTCCAAAAAGAGTGCTCACCATCCCAGCTGCGATTTGATAGGAGAATGACAGCAAGTCTTTAGGAGTTAAAACATCGTCTTCTAATTCCAGCGTCATCGGTGCATTTTTCTCTACTGGTGACATTTCAAGACCTGGATTGATGGCGTACCGAGGCTGTGAATGTTCAAGAATTTAAATCCTTTTAAGTATTAAAACCAGTTGAGTTACAATAACATCGAAAGAATCTAAAAGGCGCCGTGTTGTCCTTAAAATTGATATCAATCTCAATGATCATCATTTTCCAAAATGGGGTGTTTTATTAGTTTATTAGTTTATTATTATTATTTATTATTTATTATTTATTATTTATTATTTATAGTTTATTATTTTTATTATTTGTTATTTATTATTTATTATTTATAGTTTATTATTTATTATTTATTATTTATTATTTATTATTTATAGTTTATTATTTATTATTTGTTATTTATTATTTATTATTTATTATTTATTTATTTATTATTTATTATTTTGTTATTTATTATTTATTATTTATTATTTATAGTTTATTATTTATTATTTGTTATTTTTATTATTTATTATTTATTATTTATTATTTATTATTTATTATTTATTATTTATTATTTATAGTTTATTATTTATTATTTATTATTTACTACTTATTATTTATTATTTATAGTTTATTATTTATTATTTATTATTTATTATTAGTTAAAAGCATTCCGAACTTGACTGATATATTTGTACAAGAAGTTGGCAAAAATGTAAGAGGGCAATTAAAGAAGTGGGATTGTTGTATGTTGTGAGTGTCGACTACGAATTCCAAAGCAATTCAGTTCAGTTTCGAAATAAAGACATTTCATTCATGTAACGAAGCTGTCCAGCCTGCCGAGTGGATGCATGCATATATGGACCAGGACTGCAAGGAAACAGCTACAATGACTTACCTCTTTCTCTGCTTTCATATTCTTCGTCATAGCAGTTTTAGTGTGCAGGTAAACAGGCGCGAGCTCTTTGCCTTCGAAACCGCTGATCTATCGAGCATATGAAAGCATGGTAAGGAAAGTAACGATGGGTAAGAACTCTTATACAAGAACCGTGAACTTGAATTATAGCTTACTCAGCTGTGTGGTTTTCTGCAACACAGCTCAGATGAATATGTAGAGTACAAAAACTAAAACCGTGCAACTTCAGTTTTTTTATAGTATTAAATATATATAACACTAATTAAACAATAGAAAACAATATTTAGTACTCAATAGTACTATTTATCTTGCACGGTTTTTAAGATGAATCCGATAATAAGTTCCCCTTTTCAGCCCCGTGTTCCCCAGGGAAATTCCAGGAAGATAGGTGCGCATTCCAGGGACTTTTCTGTGCGCATTTTAAGCAGACCGCACGATACCTTGTGGCGGTTGGTTCTCAAGTATTTCAGTAGATCTCCCTTGGGTAAGTACTCCACAACCAGGAAGTTCGGTTCACTTGTAGTACAGCAGTATAAGAAGTTCACAATGTTCTGATGAGAACCAAGTTTTTTCATCAAGTTGATCTCTTTCACAAATTCTCCTTTCTCGCTTAGATCTGCCAACTCTAGAATAAAATTTAAACAAATTGGTGAACTTCTTCTTCCTTTGAAAGAATATAGATATACCATATTTATTTGATTTTGATTTTGTCTTACGCTTTATACATGAGCCTCTGGCTCGGATAATAAGGGCAACCTTATCCCACGTATGACATGAATAAATTGATTGATTAGAGATTGAGGGAAAGTTATTAATGAAGATACCCATGAAGTTCTTCTGAGCGTTAGTCTAGAAAGAAAGGAGAGAACAAATATCTGACCCCGATGGGATTCGAACGCACGACCCTCGGAACTGATAATCGATACCAGCCGAGCTACAAGGCCAGACTGGAAGCAGGCCGTCGGTAATTCGCGGCAAATGACATGAAAATACTAGGAACTAAGGAGGCCGCGTAGCACTAGTGAAACAGATAGAAATTGAGGGGAAGTTAAAGTGCTATAAAGATAATAATAATATAATAGATAGGTTCTTATATAACGCATTGTCTCAATGCGCTTTACTACCGATGACTAAGATATAAGCATGAAGTACTTAATTTATGGGTATCTTTATGGCACTCAATTTAACGTCTTACTTTCCCTTAGTAGTAGTTTCACTGCAGTAGTACTACATGTTAACTCACCGTGTAATGTTTTCACAGCAACAACTTGTTCATGCCTGTTCTTTCTGGTCATTTGAGGTGTTCCCGTCAGCTTTGCCAGGATGATCGTTTCTTGTCTCTGCGGTGGATCCCTTAGAATGGCTCTGTATACTTTACCAAACGCTCCCTGTCCTAACTCCTCGAATAATTCCACATTTTTGGGATTCACCTCCCATTCATCCGTTTCGAGTGGCTCTTGTTCGCCAGGGTTGGCATGATACTCCACCCTACAAGAATCTCTACCGAATTAACGCATGGAAAAAGAGTCAACGAGTCAATGTAAAAAAAGTAAATTTATTACCTCGTCCCAATCAGGGCTTTTCAGAGATAAGACGAGAAACATATTTATCGAATTCATGAATAATTATTCGTGTGGAATGCCCGACTCTAAAAATGAAGGCCGTCGTCGTTGGCCTCAAACGTGAAAGTGGCTTCTAATGCGCATGTCTCAACACGAGACATAGATTTCCTTTAACCTGTGAATTTATCATTATACACCGACGCAGCCCATACTACAGTGTATTTAACATTTGGTTCATGCTTATCGTGCGTCTATCGAGTTATGGATGCACGCGGGAAGTTTGGAGAGCACGAGAGAATTAAGCGCGCCGAGAGCAACTCTAGCTGCTCGAGTGCTCTCAAAACTTCCCAAGTGCATCCATAACTCGAAAGATGCACAGCTAAAAGCATGAACCAATTCTTTCGTAACATAGCGACGATAGGGAATGACGAGAAGCAAACTGTTTAATTGCGATTGAATGTTAAATTCTCTAATACAACGTGCATGTTCATATTTCACTGAAACATGTACAAACGACGTTTATCCGATAAAATTTTGGAAAGTTAGGAAAACCTTAATTATTGTTCTCCATTTTCGTATTTAACTTTGATTTGTTTGCCCTGCAGTGAGACTCGCCAAGAAAACGTTTTTTCGTCGCGTGGTGAAAACATTTGCACACGTCATAAATGGAGCACGGGGGTGCACCATCTAGTTATGGATGCACGCTCGCGCTAATGAATTTGATCGCGCAATAATATGAACTATGTCATAATGTCAGTTTCAAAAAAGAGCAATACTTGAAACAAAAAAATATAAATAAGTTAACAGCAAAAGCCTTAGCACTGACGTCACCGAATTAGCATATCACGATTTCATACTGGGAACAACCTTTAAAAACTTGCAAATGCGAAGCTCTAATCACAAAATACTGAAACTGTTTCATGGTTTCAATTCATATGTAATCAATCGTTTGAGAAATAAAAAAATAAGCATCATAAGCACTTTAAGAACTTCTGTACGTGATCTTACTTATCGGACATGTTGCACTACTAAATATGATAAATAGATCTCCTGTCCAAACAAACAATGAGAATTTAGGCACTTTGACCAGCTAAATCACAGTTATAAACGACAATCTTATTATTATTTTATAGTTAAATCGTCGTTGCATCTTGTCATTAGGAATGCGTCGAGGAAAATATCATTTATTATCTGCAAGTAGATAATGTCAACATTTTAGTTAGATCAAACAATCATTGTAATTCTTACATGAAGTTAGAACCAGCTTGACGATGTAACTACGTCACAACTATGAACACGTTAATTAGTTAGAGAAAAAGTGTCTGTAAGAATAAATACAACTACCTTAGTACTCTAAGAGGACAGACATGGAAGGAGACACACCTGACCGAGCCACTAGAGAGCACCTTAGGACTACACCAACACAGAGAGCTAGTTTGGGTAGACCTCGAGTACTAGAAAATGGTCGACAATGAGTAAGGAGGTGACTTCTAGCTCTTGCCGTGCTGTCTCGTAGGTGTAAAAAACTCATTCTTGTTCCACTTTTCTGTAAGTCATACGAGTGATGCCGGCCGTCTGTGTCGACAATAATAGCCGTTGATATTGAGATCAGCAAGTCTGCGTAAAGTCTAGCTGACACACAGAGTTAAAACTCCTCCTAACACATGAACCAATTCTTTCATTATAGCAACGATAGGGAATGACGAGAAGCAAACTGTTTAATTGCGATTACCTATGATTTAAATTCTCTAATACAACGTGCATGTTCATATTTTCTTGCTTTTACAAACTACACGTCTTTACTACTCCGATAACATTTTTTGGAAAGTTAGGAATTATTAATTATTGTTCTCCGTTTTTCGTATTTAACTTTGATTTTTGCCCTGCAGTGAGACTCGCTAAGAAAAAGTTTCTTCGTCGCGTGTGAAAACATTTGCACACGGTTAGATGGAGCACACAGCATACACCATCGAGTTATGGATGCATGCTCGCGCTAATGAATTTGATCGCGCAATAATATGAACTATGTCATAATGTCAGTTTAAAAGATGAGCTATTTCAAACACTAAAACGTATGAAACAGTACAAACTATTTAGCACTAAAGGCACCAATGGAACAATAGAGAGATGTTAAAAGACATTACGAAACTATTTAGTGCTAATTAAAGTTAGCACTGTTTCATGGTTTTTAGTGTTTGCACTCTAAGATGAGTTGGTTGACACCATACTGGCGTACCTGTACGTAGGATCCTCTGAGGTCGTCTGTTCCACGCCTTCGTTTCATTCTCAAATTTGACAAAACAAAGGACGATGATGACTATCACAAGTATCGCGACAATGGCGCCGCCTATTCCGATACCAATCGTCGTTGCAAAAGTCAATTTTGATGCTAAAACCGAAGAAAAAATCATTTCTTAGTCTCTATGATAACACAGTAGTAGAGGGTACTTAGTCTTTGAATAGGAGCGAGGGAGAGGGAGTGTGGAATTGTAGGGGAAGGGGAAGAGAGAAAGAGGAAATAATATGGTGAGGGGGAGGATATGGAGGGAGAGACCGCTGCCCTCTCCTTACGCAGCCGCCAAGGAGAAGCTTCTAGATAGAATCAAGTAGATTCACGTGACTATGAAATGTGTCGTGTTGTACGTGGAGGTGACGATCAGTGAATGTCTGTATCGTGGCCGGGAGCGTCTCGTAGTTTTTTCATAGTCATACGATCGAGATCTTCTATTAAGTTTTTACCCTATTGACGAATAGGAGCTAAGCACATATGCATCAACAGATGTTCTTACACTGCTTCAATAGCCACACACACGTTAATCTCTTGCTTTATAGTAACTACAATGTTCGTAAATACCTTAATTATCTATCTTTACAGCAATGTAGGAGAGATGTTAAGAGATGTTCATAGCGAAACTTTATCAAATATTAAGCAAACTAGCTCATCTTGGCAGAATATGGAAGATGGGAGAAGCAATGTAGGAGAGATGTTAAGAGATGTTAAGAGATGTTCATAGCGAAACTTTATCAAATATTAAGCAAACTAGCTCATCTTGGCAGATCTTTATCAGATGGAAGATAGGAGAAGCAATGTAGGAGAGATGTTAAGAGATCATATAGCGAAACTTTTCATATACGAAGCAAACTACTCATTATGGAAGATGGGAGAAGCAATGTATTAAGCGAAACTTTATCAAATATTAAGCAAACTAGCTCATCTTGGCAGAAGATGGAAGACATAGAAGCAATGTAGGAGATGTTAAGAGATCAGGAGAAGCATCTTAAGCGAAACTTTATCAAATATTAAGCAAACTAGCTCATCTTGGCAGAAGATGGAAGATGGGAGAAGCAATGTAGGAGAGATGTTAAGAGATGTTCATAACGAAACTTTATCAAATATTAAGCAAACTAGCTCATCTTGGCAGAATATGGAAGAGGAGAAGCAATGTAGGAGAGGAGAAGCAATGTAGGAGAGATGTTAGGAGAGATGTTAAGAGATGTTCATAACGAAACTTTATCAAATATTAAGCAAACTAGCTCATCTTGGCAGAATATGGAAGATGGGAGAGAAGCAATGTAAGAGATGTTAAGAGATGTTCATAGCGAAACTTTATCAAATATTAAGCAGAACTAGCTCATCTTGGCAGAATATGGAAGATGGGAGAAGCAATGTAGGAGAGATGTTAAGAGATGTTCATAACGAAACTTTATCAAATATTAAGCAAATTAGCTCATCTTGGCAGAATATGGAAGATGGGAGAAGCAATGTAGGAGAGATGTTAAGAGATGTTCATAGCGAAACTTTATCAAACGAAACTTAAGCAAACTAGCAAACATCATCTTGGCAGAATATGGAAGATGGGAGAAGCAATGTAGGAGAGATGTTAAGAGATGTTCATAACGAAACTTTATCAAATATTAAGCAAACTAGCTCATCTTGGCAGAAGATGGAAGAGATCTTGGCAGAATATGGAAGATGGAAGAAGCAATGTAGGAGAGATGTTAAGAGATGTTCATAGCGAAACTTTATCAAAGCAATATTAAGAGAAACTAGCTCATCTTGGCACTAGCTCATCTTGGCAGAATATGGAAGACAGGAGAAGCAATGTAGGAGAGATGTTAAGAGATGTTCATAGCGAAACTTTATCAAATATTAAGCAAACTAGCTCATCTTGGCAGAATATGGAAGATGGGAGAAGCAATGTAGGAGAGATGTTAGAGAGATGTTCATAACGAAACTTTATCAAATATTAAGCAAACTAGCTCATCTTGGCAGAATATGGAAGATGGGAGAAGCAATGTAGGAGAGATGTGTTAAGAGATGTTCATAACGAAACTTTATCAAATATTAAGCAAACTAGCTCATCTTGGCAGAATATGGAAAACTAGAAGCAATGTAGGAGAGATGTTAAGAGATGTTCATAACGAAACTTTATCAAATATTAAGCAAACTAGCTCATCTTGGCAGAATATGGAAGACAGGAGAAGCAATGTAGGAGAGATGTTAAGAGATGTTCATAACGAAACTTTATCAAATATTAAGCAAACTAGCTCATCTTGGCAGAATATGGAAGATGGGAGAAGCAATGTAGGAGAGATGTTAAGAGATGTTCATAACGAAACTTTATCAAATATTAAGCAAACTAGCTCATCTTGGCAGAAGATGGAAGATGGGAGAAGCAATGTAGGAGAGATGTTAAGAGATGTTCATAAGCGAAACTTTATCAAATATAAGCAAAACTAGCTCATCTTGGCAGAATATGGAAGATGGGAGAAGCAATGTAGGAGAGATGTTAAGAGATGTTCATAGCGAAACTTTATCAAATATTAAGCAAACTAGCTCATCTTGGCAGAATATGGAAGATGGAGAAGCAATGTAGGAGAGATGTTAAGAGATGTTCATAGCGAAACTTTATCAAATATTAAGCAAACTAGCTCATCTTGGCATAAGATGGGAGAAGCAATGTAGGAGAGATGTTAAGAGATGTTCATCGAAACTTTATCAAATATTAAGCAAACTAGCCCATCTTGGCAGAATATGGAAGATGGGAGAAGCAATGTAGGAGAGATGTTAAGAGATGTTCATATCGAAACTTTATCAAATATTAAGCAAACTAGCTCATCTTGGCAGAATATGGAAGACAGGAGAAGCAATGTAGGAGAGATGTTAAGAGATGTTCATAACGAAACTTTATCAAATATTAAGCAAACTAGCTCATCTTGGCAGAAGATGGAAGATGGGAGAAGCAATGTAGGAGAGATGTTAAGAGATGTTCATAACGAAACTTTATCAAATATTAAGCAAACTAGCTCATCTTGGCAGAAGATGGAAGATGGGAGAAGCAATGTAGGAGAGATGTTAAGAGATGTTCATAGCGAAACTTTATCAAATATTAAGCAAACTAGCTCATCTTGGCAGAATATGGAAGATGGGAGAAGCAATGTAGGAGAGATGTTAAGAGATGTTCATACGAAACTTTATCAAATATTAAGCAAACTAGCTCATCTTGGCAGAATATATGGAAGACAGGAGAAGCAATGTAGGAGAGATGTTAAGAGATGTTCATAGCGAAACTTTATCAAATATTAAGCAAACTAGCTCATCTTGGCAGAATATGGAAGACAGGAGAAGCAATGTAGGAGAGATGTTAAGAGATGTTCATAGCGAAACTTTATCAAATATTAAGCAAACTAGCTCATCTTGGCAGAAGATGGAAGATGGGAGAAGCAATGTAGGAGAGATGTTAAGAGATGTTCATAACGAAACTTTATCAAATATTAAGCAAACTAAGCAAACTAGCTCATCTTGGCAGAAGATGGAAGATGGGAGAAGCAATGTAGGAGAGATGTTAAGAGATGTTCATAGCGAAACTTTATCAAATATTAAGCAAACTAGCTCATCTTGGCAGAATATGGAAGACAGGAGAAGCAATGTAGGAGAGATGTTAAGAGATGTTCATAGCGAAACTTTATCAAATATTAAGCAAACTAGCTCATCTTGGCAGAAGATGGAAGATGGGAGAAGCAATGTAGGAGAGATGTTAAGAGATGTTCATAACGAAACTTTATCAAATATTAAGCAAACTAGCTCATCTTGGCAGAATATGGAAGACAGGAGAAGCAATGTAGGAGAGATGTTAAGAGATGTTCATAGCGAAACTTTATCAAATATTAAGCAAACTAGCTCATCTTGGCAGAATATGGAAGATGGGAGAAGCAATGTAGGAGAGATGTTAAGAGATGTTCATATAGCGAAACTTTATCAAATATTAAGCAAAAACTAGCTCATCTTGGCAGAATATGGAAGACAGGAGAAGCAATGTAGGAGAGATGTTAAGAGATGTTCATACGAAACTTTATCAAATATTAAGCAAACTAGCTCATCTTGGCAGAATATGGAAGATGGGAGAAGCAATGTAGGAGAGATGTTAAGAGATGTTCATCGAAATATCGAAACTTTATCAAATATTAAGCGAAAACTAGCTCAGCTCATCTTGGCAGAATATGGAAGACAGGAGAAGCAATGTAGGAGAGATGTTAAGAGATGTTCATAACGAAACTTTATCAAATATTAAGCAAACTAGCTCATCTTGGCAGAATATGGAAGATGGGAGAAGCAATGTAGGAGAGATGTTAAGAGATGTTCATAACGAAACTTTATCAAATATTAAGCAAACTAGCTCATCTTGGCAGAATATGGAAGACAGGAGAAGCAATGTAGGAGAGATGTTAAGAGATGTTCATAACGAAACTTTATCAAATATTAAGCAAACTAGCTCATCTTGGCAGAATATGGAAGATGGGAGAAGCAATGTAGGAGAGATGTTAAGAGATGTTCATAACGAAACTTTATCAAATAAATATTAAGCAAACTAGCTCATCTTGGCAGAATATGGAAGACAGGAGAAGCAATGTAGGAGAGATGTTAAGAGATGTTCATAACGAAACTTTATCAAATATTAAGCAAACTAGCTCATCTTGGCAGAATATGGAAGACAGGAGAAGCAATGTAGGAGAGATGTTAAGAGATGTTCATAGCGAAACTTTATCAAACTATGGAAGATGGGAGCGAAAATATTAAGCAAACTAGCTCATCTTGGCAGAATATGGAAGACAGGAGAAGCAATGTAGGAGAGATGTTAAGAGATGTTCATAGCGAAACTTTATCAAATATTAAGCAAACTAGCTCATCTTGGCAGAATATGGAAGATGGGAGAAGCAATGTAGGAGAGATGTTAAGAGATGTTCATAACGAAACTTTATCAAATATTAAGCAAACTAGCTCATCTTGGCAGAATATGGAAGACAGGAGAAGCAATGTAGGAGAGATGTTAAGAGATGTTCATAGCGAAACTTTATCAAATATTAAGCAAACTAGCTCATCTTGGCAGAATATGGAAGACAGGAGAAGCAATGTAGGAGATCTCTATGGCAAAAGAAAACAGAGCAGATGGGACATTATTATCTTCAAACGTCGTTATCATTGCTCTAAAATAATCACTCATGAATGGATGAAGTAATTAGGAGAGAAAGAGATGTTCATAACGAAACTTTATCAAATATTAAGCAAATTATCATCTTGGCAGAAGATGGAAGATGGGAGAAGCAATGTAGGAGAGATGTTAAGAGATGTTCATAACGAAACTTTATCAAATATTAAGCAAACTAGCTCATCTTGGCAGAAGATGGAAGATGGGAGAAGCAATGTAGGAGAGATGTTAAGACTTGTTCATAACGAAACTTTATCAAATATTAAGCAAACTGCTCATTGGCCTGATGGAAGATGGGAGAAGCAATGTAGGAGAGATGTTAAGAGATGTTGGTGCGAAACTTTATCAAATTTAAGCAAACTAGCTCATCTTGGCAGAAGATGGAAGATGGGAGAAGCAATGTAGGAGAGATGTTAACCCTTTCATAACGAAACTTTATCAAATATTAAGCAAACTAGCCCATCTGAAGATGGAAATGGGAGACGCAATGTAGGAGAGATGTCCTGACCGATGTTCATAACGAAACTTATCAAATATTCTGATCTTGGCAGACGATGGAAGATTCAGGCAATGTGAGCATTAAGAGATCCAAATCCATATTTATCAAATATTAAGCAAAAAGCTCATCTTGCAGAAGATGGAAACTTTTGTAGCGACAAAACCTGTTTACAAACTTTCCCGACTTTTCGATCAGAAACCACATCTTGCACGATGACGTGGGAGAAGCGTAGGACAAATTCCAGATGTTTGTAACGAAACATGTATCAAATATTGCAAACTAGCTCATCTTGGCAGTAACGAGGAACCTGGGAGAAGCTTAGTGACGTTCAGAGATGTTACGATAACTTTTTCTACAGACGCGATATAGCGAGGTTCAAGAACATTATGCATTAAAAACCAGTTCCTATTCACGGGACAGGAGAGTAGGAGAGATGCAGCTTTTTAGGGCTATCAAACAAAGAAACAGCTCCTGCCTAGCTGAAGTTAGCTCAAGTACTGAGCATTTTCACAGTGACATATCTCTTATTGGCTTATAATAATACTGCGACAAGCGCCTGAACATTATGCATTACCCTGTTTTCCACAGGAAATATTATTGGTGAATACGCATTGCATTGTTAGCAATAGTGCACTTACTGCGACAAGCGGCCTGGTTACCTGGTTTTTGATTGCAGGAAGTATTATTGGTGAATACGCTTTTTTGCATTGTTAACAATAGTCTTACTGCGACAAGCGGCCTGGTTACCCTGTCCAACGCAGACCACAGGAAGTATTATTGGTGAATACGCATTGCATTGTTAGCAATAGTCTTACTGCGACAAGCGGACCTGGTTACCTTTTTGTTTTCCACACGAAGTATTATTGGTGAATACGCATTGCATTGTTTCTGATGCGTCTTACTGCGACAAGCGCATTAGATCCCTGGTTACCCTACTTTTTTTCCACAGGAAACGTTTGGACAAAACCTGTATTGGTTTCCCGACCCATCGATCAGAAATTGTTACGTGACGTCACAGCAATGCTGTAACATGTACTGCGCTTTCGAAAGAGACACCTGGCTTTGACGTCATCCTGTTACGATAGGTTTCTACACGAAGTATTCCTATTCACGGGATCAGAGTTTGGCGCATTTTAGAGCTAAAACAAAGAAACAGCTCCTGCCTAGCTGCGTGTAATAGCGGCCTGGTACCCGAGTTTTCCACAGTGACATAGTATTATTGGTGAATACGCATTGCATTGTTAGCAATAGTCTTACTGCGACAAGCGGCCTGGTTACCTTGTTTTCCACAGGAAGTATTATTTGTAAATACGCATTGCATTATTAGCAATAGTCTTACTGCGACAAGCGGCCTGGTTACCTTGTTTTCCACAGGAAGTATTATTTGTAAATACGCATTGCATTGTTAGCAATAGTCTTACTGCGACAAGCGGCCTGGTTACCTTGTTTTCCACAGGAAGTATTATTGGTGAATACGCATTGCATTGTTAGCAATAGTCTTACTGCGACAAGCGGCCTGGTTACCTTGTTTTCCACAGGAAGTATTATTTGTAAATACGCATTGCATTGTTAGCAATAGTCTTACTGCGACAAGCGGCCTGGTTACCTTGTTTTCCACAGGAAGTATTATTGTAAATACGCATTGCATTATTAGCAATAGTCTTACTGCGACAAGCGGCCTGGTTACCTTGTTTTCCACAGGAAGTATTATTGGTGAATACGCATTGCATTGTTAGCAATAGTCTTACTGCGACAAGCGGCCTGGTTACCTTGTTTTCCACAGGAAGTATTATTGGTGAATACGATGTCGTCAATAGCAACATCCCCCAAATTGCTGTCACCAATCGTAACCTCGAACTTCAACTTGAAAGAAAAAATAGAGTAAAATTGTGATTAAAAGTTGTAAAATATTTATAATAATAATAATTATTATAATCAAGTTCTTGAAAACGCATCATACATTGTCTCGATGCTTTTTACAATGAAGGACCAAACAGTAGCAAAAGGTAACAGAAAAAGGTATTATAATGATTCCTAGTAAACAGGAAGGTTTTAAGTGAAGATTTGAAGGCAGCATCAGGGAGATTGTTCCAGAGACCAGAGTGCAGCCATTGAAAAAGTTCTTATATAAAGTGAGTTGTATGTTGTATTTAATTAAAAGAAATACAGAGAGAGTCCATCAATTAGTATTCGCCTTTACGAGTGGAAACTGGGTTGGAAGCGTGACCGAAAAGCATCTATGGATTGCTTAGATGGACAGGCCCGCCATATTGAAATGTACTCTTGAGCTTATTAATATACCCCATCATTTCTACTGCTGTTTTCCTGGTTGCATCAACAGCTTCCGAAATATGCCTAATCTTTAGTAGAGGGAGCCGTGTTTAAATTCTGTCCACCCAAACAATCCACAGATGCTTTGTGGCTGCAATTCGAACCCAGGCTTTGAAAATATAGAAAAAAGTGGCGGTTGTAAATCCCATGCCACAAATTCAAGATCACTTCGCCATTTGAAAAAATGTCTGACACGTTTCATAAGATTTTAATTAAAAGTATGTCACTGCTTCACCCCTACACATTCGCCAATGAAAACCCCTTATATATATTTTTAAGGTAAATTGTTTTCTGACCGCAAAGGATGATGGTTAATTAAATTCACAATCTGCCATTTTTTCCCCAAGTACAGTTGTTAATTCGCTGAACGTTTTCTTACATCTTTAAACTGGACGAATCCCATTGCAACTTCCCAAGGATCGTCATAGTCGCTTCGGCTTTGACCCACCCTATCGAACACTATTTTTATCATCGGCAAACAGCCTGAGTCGACCAACAGACGAACCGTACATGAAATAAGCGAACTGTAAACAACCACTGACGGACGTAGTGCTGGTAAACTTCATACTTGTCACATAATTGGCCGCCTTTTTATTGGAATCTGCGAACACGTAATAACCTGAAAACACAACGTAGATTATAGGCCCACCATTTTTTAGAATATGCTATTCTTTGACCCACTATTTTCAGCACCCTGGAAATCATTTTTGTGCATGGGGGCATGCACGTCGAAACCCCCGAACAAGAGAGAGTAAGAATGGGTAAAGACGAATATGTTTGCCACGGCGGGGAGGCACTTGAAGGGCCCCCCCCCCCCCCCCAAGGAACAATCCCTAATTTTTACATAATGGGTAAAAAAATTTGAATTAGTGCAAGAGAAAGGCATCTATAGACTAATTCAGTAATGCCGGTTTAGACCATTACAGTAATCAGTCCCCACGTGTCATTACCCTGAGTATACGCTTGATCCAATTCCCAAGAAATGGGACACTGAAACGTCATCACAAATCAAGATGGCGGATACACTAGAGATTATAGCTAATGATGATGATGATGATGATGATGATGATGATGATGATGATGATGATGATGATGATGATGATGATGATTAGAAGTAATATTTAGCAATATGCATATTTAAGTTGTATGTTAGGATATATTTGGATGGTATTTATAGGAATAGCCACGGGTACCTCTGCCACCAAGTCCAGGAGTATTATCGCGTGTGGGACCTGTTTGAAGCTGAGAAGAACGGCCTCGTATACGGTTGCCATCTCCTTGTTGAAGGCTCCATCCACACAAGTCGTACTCGAAATGACAGGTTACAGATTGATCTAGAATTGTACAACAAACGATGAAATAAATATTCACAATGACATATTCGGCTAGGGAGGTGTCGGGAGACACATTGACCCTATCGCAGACCAAATACTGCGATTTTCCATACCCTATCACGACATTTTAATTATAGATCGCGCAAACATTGGAACGACGTTTCGACATCATGGATGTCATTATCAAGTTCAAATGTAAATGCCAAACGTTCGGTAAATACTGTACATATTAATAAACTGATGAATTTATATTGAAAATGTTTAAAAACAACTAGAAACATACTGCGATTCTCTGGCCGGCATGTTTGGTTTCAGGTGTGACCATGTTCCCATGGGTAGACACTTCAAGCCCCCAGGCGGATATCCCTTCAACTCAAAATTTAGGTCGCACACGGGTTTGCATTCTTCGCCTGGCACTGATGTTGAACAGTTGATGATGGCATTTAGGATGCCAAATCCTGGGCATTCTACAAAAATAAACACAAATATAAGATCAGAAGTCCGGAAGTCACGATCAACAAAATAAAATAAAACTTACTTATTATATTTGAGCATTTTTTTCCAGGTAATATTTTAATTTCATCGATAGCAATGTCTCCTTTTTCGTCGACTCCCACCACCGCGGTGATAAAAAGCTGCAAAAAAAATATTAACATTTAGCATAACGTTTGCTTTAGTCTCACGTTTAATTTGTTGTTTGTAAGTTTTCGTTTTGAACATATTCTGTCAGAAAAACTCTAAACTAGTAGTAGTATTCAATTACCCACAATGCACCCGATATGGTGATATATTTGGATATGACAGAATTTTTGCAAAAGGCTGTATATATATATATTTAACACTAGTCCTCTTTCGAGTTCGCAGATACCGCTGTACATTCAGACAGCAGACGCATGTATGCAGGGTTAGCCTCGAGTCAATGTAAATTATTCACAAATACGAACGAGAACGCGAACAAATGTTGTTGATATTGGACAATAGAAACATTATTTTATAATTCCATGGGTTACTCTCTTACTGGAGGTGTTCTATCGTCCACTGTCAACAACTTTTGTTCGCATTCTCGTTGGCTATGGTATTTGTGAATAATTTACACTGACTCGAGGCTAACCCCGCAAACATGCGTCTTTTGCCAAGGAGTACAGCGGGTTTAACAACTCGATGCTGGAGTATTACACTTCCCCGAAGTGGAGGTGAGTAGTGGTGGGTATTTACCGAACCCCATAAATAGAGCAGATAACAGCTTATCAGTTATACCACTGTTCTGTTCTGTATAGTGGTTTATGCGCGCAAACGATTACGGTAAAATGTAACAGTAAAAACTCCTTCTATTAATAAGCGGTCAACCCCTATTAAGCGACCACTTGCCATTTCTCATAGGCGGGTGGCCGTACAATAGGAGTTCGACTGCACTAACATTGCCGGGTTGGCTTACCGTTGTTGATAACGACTGGCCCGCAATCGTAGGTAGGTAGAGCTTTCCTGCTGCTTTCTTCCATCCTTTTCCTTGAGGACCCGTTAGAAAAAGCAGTGGCTTGTCGTACTCTTGGCGTATTTCTAGCGTCTCGATATCTCTCCCATACATGTAGTATTCAATACTTAAGCATTCTTCTTGACTGGAGTTGATTTTCAAATCCTTGAGTTGCAGTACCGCTTTTTCGCCGAGCAATCGCTTGCCTGCCTGCATGTATGCATAATTGCCTGCATTAAAGGAACAAGAACAAATATTAAATAGGGTGATCTTAGAATGATTTTATGCACGAAACTGTCCGTTGCCATATTTACTATATGCGTATGCGCATCTGACCAGATGCAAGGGTGTGTCGGGAAAAACGGGACGCTCATTTGACGCTCACTTCGTTTAGACACAAACAACGTCCTTTTTCCGTCTTAGACTGAGTGATTCCAATAAACCTGGGCACTACTAATTAGCTGTCAGTGTTTATTAGATGCAAAGGAACAAAAAGAAAACAAAAGAGAGAGTGTCTAATAGTGTGTATTGGTGTAGTTAGTCAGTAATGCCCAGGTTTATTGGAATCACTCTACTTAGGCTGGCTGTTCAAACAAGAACGCAAATCAACGCAAGTTTGTGGTGGTATTCATATATCATAATCCGCAATAGTTTCCCATCACGTAATAAAAATTACATAATAAAATGGCGGGTGTACAAAATAAATGAAAATAATTAATTAGGAAAATAAGTCAGTCATTGGTCTTGATTCTTCGATTATATGGGTTGGGAGATCGTTCCATTCTTTCACTGTTCTGCCAAAGAAACTAAATTTGTAAGTGTTACTCGAGCTTCCCATGTTAATGAAGCGTTTTGGGATGAAAAGAACGAGTAACCCGAGATTTTTGGTGAACATACTCAGGAGCTATAATTGGGCAGACTTTTCAGATGCATCTCAAATTCCTTCACAAATAAGCACAGGGAGCCCAACATAATACGTATTGCCCGTGCGCGCTCTACCACAGGAAAACCCATCAAAAAAGAAAAAAGAATCGCACATACAAATATATTTTTAGTTATTCCTCAGAAGCAATGGTGTTGGGGGCTGCCTGTGTCATGGCTCGTCTTAGTGACAAAGGTAACCCAAACACACACACCCAAAACATTTACAGTTTGTTACCTACCTCCATCGCTCCCTTTGTCAGGACCAGTACTGCTCTCTTTGGTTGGACCATTATTAATCACCCAATCGAAATTATCATCGACTTTCTCTTGATCCCAATCGCACGTGTTGCCGTTGTTAAAATTGCAATCACCTGGGTGAAGATAGAGAAAACCATAGAGTTTTACCGGCTTTGGGAGCATAACGGTTAGCTTATTCGAAAATATATTCTCTAATTTAGTAGTAGCAGCAGCAGCAGCAGCAGCAGCAGCAGCAGCAGCAGCAGCAGCAGCAGCAGCAGCAGCAGCAGCAGCAGTAGTAGTAGTAGTAGTAGTAGTAGTAGTAGTAGTAGTAGTAGTAGTAGTAGTATTAGTAGTAGAAGTAGTAGTAGTAGTCTGTACGTAGTAGTAGTAGTTTAGTAGTAGTAGTAGTGGTAATAGTAGTAGTTCATCACCATCATCAACAATTAATGATAGCAACAACAACAATAGCAACAGCAACAATAGCAATAACAACAATAGCAACCAACAAACAAACAATAGCAACAACAACAATAGCAACAACAACAATAGCAACAGCAACAATAGCAATAACAACAATAGCAACAGCAACAATAGCAATAACAACAATAGCAACAAACAACAATAGCAATAACAACAATAGCAACAGCAAGCAACAATACAACAACAACAACAACAAAAAACAATAACAAACAACAACAATAGGCAACAGCAACAATAGCAACAACAACCAAAATAGCAACAACAACAATAGCAACAACAACAATAGCAACAACATCAACAACAATAGCAAACAACAATAACAACAACAATAGCAACAGCAACAATAGCAACAACAAACAATAGCAACAGCAACAATAGCAACAACAACAACAATAGCAACAACAACAAACAACAATAGCAACAATAACAATAGCAACAGGCAACAATAGTAACAAAACAAACAACAACAATAGCAACAACAATAAACAACAACAATTAGCAACAGCAACAATAGCAAACAACAACAATAGCAACAGCAAACAATAGCAACAACAACAAACAATAGCAACAACAACAACAGAACAACAACAATAGCAACAGCAACAATAGCAACAACAACAATTAGCAACAGCAACAATAGCAACACAACAACCATAGCAACAACAACAACATAGCAACAACAACACAACAAACAATAGCAAAAACAGCAACAATAGCAACCAACAACAAACACAACAATAGCAACAGCAACAATAGCAACAGCAACAATAGCAACAAACAACCAATAGCAACAGCAACAATAGCAACAACAACAACAATAGCAACAACAACAACAATAGCAACAACAACAACAACAAACAATAGCAACAACAACAATAGCAACAACAACAACAACAACAATAGAAACAGCAACAATAGCAACAGCAACAATAGCAACAACAACAATAGCAAAACAGCAACAATAGCAACAACAACAACAATAGCAACAACAACAACAATAGCAACAACAAACAACAATAATAGGCATATGAAAATATACCTCAGCGACCAAAAGCAAAATGCAAACAACAACAAACAAAACTTCTACCAACAACAACACAACAAAACTCTACCAACAACAACAAACAAAACTTCTACCAACAACAACAAACAAAACTTCTACCAACAACAAAAACAAACAAAAACTTTCTACCAACAACAACAAAAAAAAAATTCTACCAACAACAACACAAACAAAACTTCTACCAACAACAACAAACAAAAACTTCTACCAACAACAACAACAAACAAAAACTTCTACCAACAACAACACAACACAAAACTTCTACCAACAACAACAAAACAAAACTTCTACCAACAACAAAAAACAAAACTTCTAACCAACAACAAACAAACAAAACTTCTACCACAACAACAGTACCACTTGCTCTATATTTCCCGCTTCTGTGGTCTTTATTTTTCAGTAGTGCAGAACAAATTTATATCCAAACCCGTTCACCGCGTTCCCCCTGACTACTACTGTTTTCATTACCTCTTCTAGACCTAGCCCTTCCTCCCACGACAGCCAGAAGTATTTTACACATAGCAAAAAACGCAGTACGCATCGTGCTGCTTGGCGCCCGTTGTAGCTAGTGTCCATTGCTGAGGCAACTGAAAGAGAGAGAGAAGTCAGCACTTAGAAAAACAAAAACTGCTAAAAAGGAAAAGTACAAAAAAACACTACATTTTTGTACGCAAGACAAAAACCAAACATGATTATTCAAATCACAACAAATACGTTTTACACTGAAGTTTTCAAGGCAATGAACATTGAATTACTTTGCAAGATTTTCAATGGAAATTATATATATTGAACTTTTAACTTGCGCCCCTTATATCGAAATAGAAATCTAGGTTTTCTCTATTCTTTTTTCGTTTCTTTTCGTTTGCTTGCTCTTGCGTTTTTGCTTTTCTTCTAAACAGAACCAGAACAAGGATCCAAAAACTAAAATGCCAACGATTTGGGGGTGGTCTTCACACTTTCGAGATTCAGTTAGTTAGTTTATAATTTTTTTAATTTGTAGTCTCGATCGTCACTGTTTGTGTTTGCTCCGCTGCGAGATTATGACATGCCATGCATTGTTGATTAAGTACCATCCTACCATCTACGTAGGTTATCTGATTGCAAAGCGTGTTGATCAGTAAAATTTCCTAATCAGATAACGGAGACAAACGTCGATTCTGAGAAACATTTCCATATCGTATAGAAGTTTTTTACAATGTACCTATAATGAGATTAGAGAGGTATCATTTTAAAAACATATTAGGATTTTCTTAATGAAACCGAAGAGGAAATCGAAATGTCAAATGGGTGTCTTTACTTCCAATAAAACATTTCATTTGCCTGAAAGCTTAGGACCGGATCGGTGTGCTGTGATGTCAATGTTAAATTCGTAGCAATTATATATTTTGTCGACCATCGACTCAAAAATCCATTTAGCGCACGAAAAGTAATGTTATCACTCGCTTAACTGTACAAACAGGTTATGTTATGACATAAAGATAAAAAAATATAATGATTTTAAAACAATTCTTTAGTTTCTAACTAGACCACTTCACTTTTATACACAGATCCAAATCGTTTAAATAGATTTCGTTTTTCATATACAACAGCTTATTTCAAAAAAAGGTTCTCTCGTGTTTCGTGCGTATTGCACATTGCGTATTGAACTTTGCGTATTGCACATTTGCGTATTGCATTGTGTATTCGATGATTGAAATGCGTCTTAGGTTGTATAAAACAGTCATGCCGCCACCATGGTGATGGGCTTCGATGGAAAGTTATTTCAAGTTGGTTTGTCGACATTTTGAGCTCAGTGAATAGAAAAAATGATTCTCAGTATAATCATATGCAAAACGCACGAAGCACGAACAAAGCACAGGACAACGTTTTTTTTCAACATTGCAGTCCTTAAAATATTTGGTTTCGGTCAAAATCGGGGTAAAAGATGCGAATGGCGCATCACAGCTAATCTTACGACTGAATGTCTAACGATTTGTTTGATTTCTTTCGCTTACGTACTGTGAAGGCAGTGAAGGCGCGGTTCTCTTTCGCTTGATCAGTGCCCTGCTCAGTTCTGTAGTGAAGAAAGGGCTACCAGGCTGTTAGTACTCATGTAACGTATAAGGAACGCGAACCATAACGTTTAATACAGCAAGGGCGCCCATCAATAAAACACTATGTATTCATTTATTTATAGCCAATAAATCAAAATTAAGTATATCAACAACAAAAAACAAGACGTCCCCATTTCTAGTAATACGTGCGATGATGTTTATAGCATGTGTGTGACGAGGCGATATGACGTCAAAAGTATTTTACGTCCACGGCTGTATATACTTTGTTTATAAAAAATATCAACGCTGAAACTAGAACTAGAAGCAAAATAGACGAATTAGGCAGATGCATTATTGCAAGAATCAGTTTCATAATCTCATGCATCAGCGACAATAAAACATGGTCAAACATTGGCGCGAAGAATTATACAAGTTATTAGCAATCAAAAAAAAGCACTCCATGCATTTCCAAACCTCCATTTCCAATATCTACATAATTAACGAACTACATCGGTGAATCTGATCTGGTCCCTAATCTCTCGGGATGAAAAATAAAACTAATCTGGAGTCAACCAGCTATATAGCTAGTTACGTTTTGATGCTTCATGTTTTTTTACTTAGCTCACTGTGATAAGTCGAACTGTTGTCTTTAGCTCCTGCGTCTCTCGAGGGAGTAGTTTTAGCTGAAGAAGCGAAGTATGTTTTATTGCCATCTGCATTATCGGGTAATTTATCCCATGTTGACGAAACCTTCACCTCAACGAACCCCCCCAGGCCGTCTTCCCAAAGTTTATTTTTCTAGATTGTCCCGTAGCTATATCTAACTGGGCTTCGTTAGGGTTCAAAATAGTACAATATTATTCAATAATAAAGTCACTATAACTTCGGAGTTCATTGATCAACTTATATAGCGTTTTGAACAGCATATAGCGTTGAACAGCATGCGCCAGTGAGTTGGCGATAGAGGTACATGATTCAGTCAATACTTTGAAGCTAATGATACAAAAACGAGGCAAATTGGAGGTACAACTTTTAGAAAATAAATACGCTGAGATGTTAGAGTAGAACAAGACTCTGTACTACGTACGTTTACCTGGGACTGGAGTTGGAAGCCGCTCACGTTATGATTCTTGTCCAGAATCGACAGCAAAAACACTTGCTTCACATTAAATTCACCCGAGGTCATTATCAAAGTTGCCCCCATCTGAGAGTAAATTGCCTCCTAAATTACGTGAATTAATATTAGAGGTATTCAAGTTCGTGTCAGCCGTTTGAGGCACTTTTTGAGAGCGAATCAGATTCATTTGGACTGAAGTGATCTAGCTGAAATGAGAATTTAATTAGTACGGGGCTCTCGCGTGATGCATGATGTCATGTTTTTTTATTATTTCACAGTTGAAAGCACCGGGTCCCAAGTGTGCTACGCATGGTGTGAAAACTGTAGAAAAAAATAGACGGAAAAAATATAGCAAAAACGTCTTTCACATACACGCCCTTACTGAAACAAATTAAAAAACTGTGACAGTGTTATTTCCTTTAAGTCATCGTTGAAAAAACATTTTTTATTTTAAATTTTTAGAAAGAATCTTGTACTGATTTAGTGTGCCAAGAGTGCTCTCGATACCATTGGTAGGGAAAATATAAATATAAACCACTCTTAGTTATGTACTTGAGGAGTGCAGGTCAACTCGACCTGTACGAAACAGATTTGTATGTTAAACTAGAGTCAAAAAGTATAACACCGTGTCCATCTATTATTTATATCATATATAGTTAGTTTTTTTTTTTTGCTTAGTCAGATATTTTATATTTTTTCGTTGTTTATATACACTAATTTCAAAAACGTTGTCCAATAATAATCAAAAAAGCCAAATAGGATTTCATTACAGTCAAAGGACATGAAGCGTGCCCCCCTAGGACTGCAATATTAAATTCATTATTGTCGTTCTCGTAAGTTCAATCTTCGTTAATGTACAACAAAAATAAATTCAAATCAACTCCATATATAGACAACTACACAGGGAATCCCATCAGTGCCATTTCAAATCAACCAATCAGAGTGGCCGTACGCGTTCCCACGCCTGAAATTTACAAGAGATGATCGCGAAGTCAAAACATTTTACATGGAAGAATGTCAAACCACTGATTCAAGAATCATATGTATATCTCGAAAGTATCTCGAAAGCTACGAAAAGCAAGCTCAAGTATGTCGCAGTTTTGCTGGAAAAGAGAAACGCTAAATTCACGTAAACATCGTGCACAGCCAGTGGCTATATCATGCACGTGTACAATCTTTAAAAATCGTTTTAGTAACTCTACGCCATATTTCTTTAAAATCACCACTGCAAAAATAGCGATGGCACTTCACTGGTTGACCCAATTACTAGTCTACAATACAAGGATTCCCGCGAGTGCAGTCAGAATCTTGTGATACGGTTTTTTATTCCGTTTTCGAAAACAGAAGATTGAAACACCAAAAATCCAATAATGAATTGAATATTGCAGGTATAAGGGGGCACGCTTCATGTCCTGGACTGAAAAAGACAAAAGAAGTGCACTCAAGCTGAACCTGTTTCTCATTGTCTTGAAGAATTCGTATTGGGCTATTTGGACCAACTCGTTTTTGAAATTAGGTGTATATATATACATATTTAGGTTATTTACATTGTAAAAAGCATTGAGACTTTTACTTCGGTTCATGCGTATTTAGAGAAATTATTATCATTGATTATTATATTTAATCTGACACAGGCCATCGTACGGAGTTTCTTTGTCGGCTATCTTTTAACCTTATTGATAAAATCATATTAGCAACACATATGTACTGCTTCGCCACTTAGAAAGCATCATATAATCAGGGGTTGACATGTTTTTATCGCTATATACAACTATGGTACAAATCGCGATTGTTTCAGTAAATATGACCGAATCACAACCCCAGAAGCCAAAGAACGCTCAGTTTTACTATAAACCTTTCTGGCAAGGAAAATGCGTTTACATACTGGTTCAGTAGGCTTTGTTACGCTCTATAATACAAGAATGCATAATTTTTTAATTGTCGTAGACTGGAACCAAAACGCTAGACAACAACTCGCCACTTTACGTTTCACATTTAATTATTATTTTGTTTAAACTTTTAAATATTTCCAACAATGTTGTTCCTATCCGTGCACCTCCCCATCATGCAGACTATCTTTCCACAATTAACTGTAAACACATAATTAAGTACGCTTTATGTCACATGCTGGAACCGAATCCGTTGTCTTGGAAACGAGAGCACCACCAAACAACGATACCGTTTCAAGTGTTGATCCACCGTGGGACCACCGGTGGCAAAGCAGTATTTATGATAGAAATATCAACTATTTATGCAAAGTCATCATATCCAAAACAAAACGTCTTTCGGGGGGGACCCAAAAAAACCAATGGGGGAGGGGTTTTTCTTTGGAGGGATTTAATTATATTAAATTTGAATGTTGATTCGGAGTGCAAACTAGACTTACAGAATCACGGAAATCTGTTGAAACGAACGACAAGCAAGTGTTCAAACTTTTAGATGTAAACAAACGATTCTATCTTTGTCATTGCTTTCACCAACTCGTGCTTGCGTTACTGAACAGAAACAGAAGACATTGAAAACATATGGCCTAATCAGAAAATAAGAAGGAAGACAATACAGTTTTTTTTGAACATTTTTTAACTATTTTTAATTGTAATTGTTGTCTATTGTCTTTAGTCGCCTGATCAAAATACCCAAATTCATTTTCAAATAAGTTATCTGAAGCGAATACTGTATAAGTAATTATTAGAAA